>JAJOOH010035390.1:0-11237 GCA_029582605.1 Solanum gracilifrons | reverse complement strand
TGAGCTAAAGTATATTTTTGGGAGTAGTATTGAGCACCGAATTGGGGACGCGAGTTCATATTAACTCAACTCTCCATAAGAACCATGTAGCCAACATGAGATTTAACGAGTCATACTTTTTAGATGATCACATAAGTTAAGCTAGTGGATCCACTAAGTTAAGTAAGGTCTTATATCACGGCAAGGTATAGGATGGTCCTTGGGCAACGTGAGGTAAAACATTGTATCATTACTAGGGCTCATAGTGGTGGTTGTCGGTTAAAGAATCTCCCACTAAAGTTATATTACTTTTATAGAAGTAAAGTTTAGTTTGTTATTGCTTTAATCATTAACGAACTAAGTTGTATACACTGTTTTATAAGCTTTATATATGTATTGCATGTGTCTTATTGCTTTACATTTGAGTTCAGTTATTCATGAGTTGAACGGAGCCAAGGTAAGTGTTCTCTTGTACTCCTTTCAAGCTTAAGTTGTGGTTTAGCTTTCCATCTCGCATACTCGTACATTCAATGTACTGATGCCAGTTGGCCTGCATCTTATGATGATGCAGACGCAGGTACCCAGGATCAGCATCCAGCACGTCGTTGATCCAACGGAGCACTCCCGAGTCAGTAGTGATCCTCTTTGCTTTTCGGAGGACTCGGTTATTTTGTTCTCTTAGTCTTGTTTTATTAGGATGTTGCGGGGTCTGTCCCAACATCCATCTCAGTGTTATAGAGGCTTCATAGACAGTCAGTCAGTCAGTTAGTATTGAGTCTCTCATCCATGTATATATATATAAATATTCTAATTTGTGACACGAGTTAGCTTTTTGGCCAAGATTTTTTTCAGTTGGGTTGTTTTATGACATTTCATTGTATGGAGTTATTCTGTTAAGTTAAGTTTTCCGCTGAGTTAAGTAAGCCAGGCCAAGGGTTTGCTTGGGGCCATTAATGGTCTTCGAGTGCCGGTCCTACCCAGGGTGTAGGGTCGGGGCGTGACAAACTTGGTATCGGAGCACAGAGTTCAAGAGTCATAGGGAGTCTATGAAGCCGTGTCTGTAGAGTCCTAGTTATCGGTGTGAAGCGCGCCACATCTATAATTAGGAGACTGCAAAATTTCGGAAGATTTCTCATTTCTTTCACACTCATCTCGTGCATTAGAGTTTATTTCTAAAAAGTTTCTTTTTAATTCGTGCTTGCGCGTTTTTTCAGATAATCATGCCTCCACGAAGAGTTGGCAGAGGGCGTCTTCCTAGACGTTATATTGAGGAGCAAGAGTTACCTTATGCACCTGAAGTACAACGTCAAGGGAAAGTTACTAATGCTGAGTTTAGAGAGGCAATTAGAATACTGAGTCAAGCTGTAACTAATCAGATTGGTCAGCAAAGGGGAGCTCGACTTGAAGGAGCTGACACTTTAAGGATCCGTGAGTTCTTGGCGGTGAATCCTTCGGATTTCATGGGTTCGAGCACTACTGAGGATCCAGAGAACTTCATTGAGAAGCTGATGAAGATTTTTGATGTGATGCATGTGGCAGATACTGAGCGAGTTGAACTAGCTACGTATCAATTAAAGGATGTTGCTAGAACTTGGTTTGACCAGTGGAAAGGAGGCAGAGCTGAGAATGCACCACCTGCGAGTTGGGTCTGTTTTGAGGAAGCTTTCTTGGGGCGTTTCTTTTCTCGAGAATTGAAAGAGGCCAAGGTACGTGAGTTCCTCACACTTAAGCAGGAGTCTATGAGTGTTCATGAGTACTGGTTGAAGTTCACCCAACTATCTCGTTATGCTCCGGAGATGGTTGCAGACATGAGGAGTAGAATAAGCTTGTTTGTTGTTGGGCTGTCTCGTCTGTCGAGTAAGGAAGGTAGGGCTGCAATGCTTATTGGGGATATGGACATATCAAGGTTGATGGTTTATGTGCAGCAGGTTGAAGAAGAGAAGTTGAGGGACAGGGAAGAGTTCAGAAATAAAAAGCTAAGACTGGTAATGAGTCCGGGCAGAAGAAAGGTAATGTGAATTGTTCATCCTTTCAGCAAAGGCAAAAAGGACCTGCTCCATCATCAACTAGAGCACCTGCATCCAGATTCAGAGGTGAACATAATGGCCAGAATTCAAAGGACTTCAAGGCTAGACCAACACAGTCTTCAGGTAGTGTGGCACAAGGAGGTAGTTTGATTCCTGCATGTGCCTTAACCCACCCAGGTAAATGTCGTGATGTCCAGACAGATTGTTTTAAGTGTGGACAAGAAGGTCACGTTATGAAGGAGTGCCCTAAGAACAGGCAAGGTAGTGGAAATCTGGGCATTAGGGCCCAATCTTCATCAGTTGCTCCCCCAAACAGGATGGCACCTAGAGGAGCTACTTCTAGTGCTGGCGGAGGAGCAAACCGCTTCTATGCAATCACCAGTCGCCATGAGCAAGATAATTCTCCAAATGTTGTCACTGGTATGATCAAAGTCTTTGCTTTTGATGTGTATGCTTTGCTAGACCCAGGAGCAAGTTTATCTTTTGTAACTCCTTACGTTGCAAATAAGTTTGATGTTCTTCCTGAAAGACTTTGTGAACCTTTTTGTGTTTCTACATCTGTTGGGGAGTCTATTCTAGCAGAAAGAGTCTATTGTGATTGTCCCGTTTTCATCAATCACAAGAGCACCATGGCTGATTTGGTTGAGTTAGACATAGTAGATTTCGATGTCATTCTACGTATGGATTGGCTTCATGCCTGTTATGCATCATTAGATTGTAGAACTCGAGTGGTCAAGTTTCAGTTTCCGAATGAGCCAGTCATAGAGTGGAGTAGTAGCTTCGCAGTGCCTAAGGGTCGTTTCATTTCGTACTTTAAGGCGAGAAAGTTAGTTTCGAAGGGTTGTGTCTATCACTTAGTCCGAGTTAATGACTCTAGTGTTAAGATACCTCCTGTTTAGTCAGTTCCTATAGTAAGAGAGTTTCCAGCAGTTTTTCCTAATGACCTACACAGAATTCCTCCTGAGAGAGAAATAGATTTTTGCATAGACCTCATTCCAGATACTCGTCCTATCTCTATTCCGCTATATAGAATGGCACCAGCAGAATTGAAAGAGTTGAAAGAGCAGTTGAAAGATCTCTTAGACAAGGGTTTCATTCGACCAAGTGTCTCACCTTGGGGTGCTCCGGTCTTGTTTGTGAGAAAGAAAGATGGTTCCCTTAGGATGTGTATAGATTATCGCCAGTTGAATAAGGTTACCATCAAGAATAAGTACCCTCTTCCGAGGATTGATGATCTTTTCGATCAGCTTCAGGGTGCCACCTATTTTTCAAAAATTGACTTTAGATTAGGCTATCACCTATTAAGAGTAAGGGAGTGTGATATTCCAAAGACAACTTTCAGAACCAGATACGGTCATTATGAGTTTTTGGTCATGTCCTTTGGTTTGAACAATGCACCGGCAGCATTCATGGACCTTATGAATAGAGTCTTCAAACCTTATCTAGTTATGTTTGTTATCTTCTTCATTGATGACATACTAATCTATTCAAGGAATGAAGAAGATCATGCTAGTCATCTCAGAATAGTTCTTCAGACTTTGAAAGATAAGGAGTTGTATGCCGAGTTCTCTAAGTGTGAGTTTTGGCTTGAGTCTGTGGCATTCCTAGGCCACATTATGTCTTGTGATGGAATTAAAGTTGATACTCGAAAAATTGAGGAAGTGCAGAATTGGCCTAGATCCATGTCTCCAACTGATATTAGGAGTTTCTTGGGTTTAGCTGGCTATTATAGAAGGTTTGTAGAGGGGCTCTCGTCTATTGCATCTCCTTTGACCAAGTTGACTCAGAAGACAATGAAATTTCAATGGTCTGAAGCTTGTGAGAAAAGCTTTCAGGAATTGAAAAAGTGGTTGATTACTGCTCCAGTTTTGACTTTACCAGAAAGTACTCAAGGTTTTGTGGTGTATTGTGATGCATCTAGATTTGGTTTGGGTTGTGTCTTAATGCAGAATGGCAAGGTTATAGCTTATGCCTCCAGACAGTTGAAGGTTCATGAGAAGAACTACCCAACCCATGACTTAGAGTTGGCCGCTGTAGTATTCGCTTTGAAGATATGGCGTCATTACTTGTATGGTGTGAATGTTGATGTATTTACTGATCACACGAGTCTTTAATATGTGCTCACTCAGAAAGAGCTTAATCTCCGCGCAGGGGAAGATCCTGAATTTGAGACTTTCTACACCAAAAATATTCTTTTAAACGAAGGTATTCGCGCTTGGAGACAGATGAGGTGGTTAGAATTACTCAAGGATTATGACCTGAGTATTCTTTACCACCCAGGTAAGGCTAATGTTGTTGCTGATTCTTTAAGCCGGTTGTCTATGGGTAGCACCACCCATGTTGAAGAAGGAAAAAGAGAGTTAGCAAGAGATGTGCACAAACTGGCACGCCTGGGAGTCAGACTTATAGATTCTGCAGAAGGAGGAATAACGGTGACGAACGGGGCTGAGTCATCATTAGTGTCAGAGGTGAAAGAGAAACAAGATCAAGATCCCATTTTGCTTGAGTTCAAGGCAAATTTTCAAAAGCAAAAAGTATTAGCTTTTGAACAAGGGGGAGATGGTGTGTTGAGATATCAAGGTAGATTGTGTGTACCTATGGTGGATGGACTCCAAGAAAATATTATGAAGGAAGCTCATAGCTCCGGATATTCCATTTATCCGGGTTCCACAAAGATGTATCATGACTTGAGAGAAGTTTATTGGTGGAAGAGCATGAAGAAAGACATTGCTGAATTTGTTGCTAAATGTCCAAATTGCCAGCAAGTGAAAATTGAACACCAAAGTCTCGGTGGTTTAGCTCAGAAGATAGAACTTCCGGAATGGAACTGGGAGATGATCAATATGGATTTCATCACATGGTTGCCAAGGTCTCGCAGACAACATGATTCTATTTGGGTAATTGTCGACAGGATGACAAAGTCAGCCCATTTTCTACCTGTAAAGACTACCCATTCAACAGAAGATTATGCCAAATTATATATTCAAGAGATAGTGAGACTTCATGGAGTCCCAGTCTCCATTATTTCAGATAGAGGTGCACAGTTTACTGCACAGTTCTGGAAATCTTTTCAGAAAGGCTTGGGTTCAAATGTGAACTTAAGTACTGTCTTTCATCCTCAGACTGATGGGCAAGCAGAGCGCACTATTCAGACTTTAGAAGATATGTTAAGGGCTTGTGTAATCAATTTCACAGGGAGTTGGGATGACCACCTACCTCTCATTGAGTTTGACTACAACAACAGTTATCACTCTAGCATCTAAATGGCTTCATATGAAGCTCTTTATGGGAGAAGATGTAGATCTCCTATTGGGTGGTTTGAAGTTGGTGTTGATAGGACCAGATTTAGTTCACTAAGCTATGGAGAAGGTGAAAGTGATTCAAGAGAGGTTGAAAACGGCATAGAGTCGCCAAAAATCCTACACTGATGTTAGGAGAAAGGCGTTAGAGTTTGAAGTAGATGATTGGGTATATTTGAAAGTTTCACCCATGAAGGGGGTTATGAGGTTTGTATATTGGACCTTACCGCATAGCCAAGAGGATTGGCAATGTTGCTTATGAGTTAGAGTTACCACATGAATTAGCAACGGTTCATCCGGTATTTCATATCTCTATGTTGAAGAAGTGCATAGGCGATCCTTCATTGATCCTACCAACTGAAAGAATTAGGATCAATGATAGCTTATCTTATGAGGAGATTCCGGTTCAGATTCTAGATTGCCAAGTTCGCAGGTTGAGAACGAAAGATGTAGCATCAGTCAAGGTCCTTTGGAGGAATCAATTTGTTTAGGAGGCTACTTGGGAAGCTAAAGAGGACATGAAGAAAATATATACATATCTCTTTGAATCCGGAGGAAATGTAGATCAAGGTACTAATTTCCTTCTTAGTGCTCTTTAAATTATAGTGAGCATGTTGTTGTTGTTGTTGTGTTTGCATGGTTGCTTGTTGGGTGTTTGCGTTTGATGTTACACCCTTACCCTAGTAAGAGTAATCCCATTCGAGGACAAATGTTCCCAAGGGGGGAGATATTGTAACATCGTGTAAGTTGAAATGACTATGAAGAAGCTAGAAATTTGAAATAGTCATTTTTGGAAAGAATTCAAAATCTGGAAATTTGGTTAAGTACGGGAAAAAAATGAGTTTTTGGTCAACTTTGAATAGTCATAACTCCTAGCTCAGGATTATTTAGGTGCATTTCCAGTTATGTTTGGATATCCCTTGGAATGATCTTTCCAACGCCGCCGAGTTTGCTCGATTCCGAGTTCGTATGAGTGAGTTTGCCCTTTGGAAGTTGGGCTGTTGGCACAGGGCAGTTTAGTCCGAATTTGTAAGGGTATTTTGGTCTTTTCCCTAACCATTTATTTTGGTTATATTAAGGTTTTAGACTGATTTTAAATCAGTTTTTCCTTTTTAAAGTGAGAGTTAGGGCTTTTGAGAGAAGAGAGAAAGAAGACGAGAAAGAGAAGAACAAGCAAGGGTCGTCAAGATCATCGTGATTTTCGTCGGGGGTGATCCCTATTAAGGTATGTGAGATCATAGTGTTGGGTTATTTCTTTCCCCATACGCCAAACTCGTTTTAATTCCGAGGAAAGATTGGTTGTGTTTGTTGAAGTTTGTCGTTGTGTTTGTGTTGTTGAAATTTCTTGTTGGTTTGGTGCATGTTTCCGGTTGTGATTTCAAGTTGAATCCATTGCATATTAAGGGGTTTTATGATTCTAAGTGTTTGGGGTTGGAACCTTTGAAGTTAAGAAGGTTTAGAGTTGGTAAAACAAATGAGAAAAGTCAGATTTTTCTGGGAAAAAGGCTGGGGCGTCGAGCCAGCCAACGCGCCCCAAAAGAGTCTCTGAACTTCCACCCTTGGGGCGGCGCGCCATGCAGAGCACCCCACCAAGCCCTCTGAAGTTTGAGGGCTGACGCCCCGCGCCTCTCAGAGCACCAAGGACGCTAGTTCTCCCCATTCCTTCCCCACCTTTTTCATGCATGTTCCTTGGTAATGTACCTATATTTTATAGTTGTTTCGAACACTCTAAGGTACATCTAAACATCAAGAACTCATCCATCAACATGAGATCATTACCCTTGAATTCATAATCCAATTCGAGGGACGTTAGGATCAAAGTCAAGTGAAGTTAGAAGTCAAGTTTAGGAGTTAAGAAGCAAGTCAAAGCAAGTCTTTACAGTTTTTCAAGAGTCTTTATTAAACGTTTTAACTTCGTTTTAAGGCTCAAGTTTCAAGTTAAGCCAAGAGTATAGAGTTGAGTTCATTTCTCAAAAGCTATTAGAGAACTAGGTATTCCCAAAGAAGTTTATAAATGTTTTCACATTTGAGCAAAGAAAAGGGAACATTGATTCCAAAAGAGCCTTTGGGTTAAGTTTTGAGCAATTATCTCAAACTAAAGAAAGATGTGTTTAAAACACTTATGAACTAAAGTATATTTTTGGGAGTAGTATTGAGCACCGAATTGGGGACGCGAGTTCATATTAACTCAACTCTCCATAAGAACCATGTAGCCAACATGGGATTTAACGAGTCATACTTTTTAGATGATCACATAAGTTAAGCTAGTGGATCCACTAAGTTAAGTAAGGTCTTATATCACGGCAAGGTATAGGATGGTCCTTGGGCAACGTGAGGTAAAACATTGTATCATTACTAGGGCTCATAGTGGTGGTTGTCGGTTAAAGAATCTCCCACTAAAGTTATATTACTTTTATAGAAGTAAAGTTTAGTTTGTTATTGCTTTAATCATTAACGAACTAAGTTGTATACACTGTTTTATAAGCTTTATATATGTATTGCATGTGTCTTATTGCTTTACATTTGAGTTCAGTTATTCATGAGTTGAACGGAGCCAAGGTAAGTGTTCTCTTGTACTCCTTTCAAGCTTAAGTTGTGGTTTAGCTTTCCATCTCGCATACTCGTACATTCAATGTACTGATGCCAGTTGGCCTGCATCTTATGATGATGCAGACGCAGGTACCCAGGATCAGCATCCAGCATGTCGTTGATCCAGCTGAGCAATCCCGAGTCAGTGGTGAGCCTCTTTTCTTTTCGGAGGACTCGGTTATTTTGTTCTCTTAGTTTTGTTTTATTAGGATGTTGCGGGGTCTGTCTCAACATCCATCTCAGTGTTATAGAGGCTTCATAGACAGTCAGTCAGTCAGTTAGTATTGAGTCTCTCATCTATGTATATATATATATAAATATTCTATTTTGAGACCCGAGTTGCCTTTTTGGCCAAGAATATTTTCAGTTGGGTTGTTTTATGACCTCTCATTGCATGGAGTTATTCTGTTGAGTTAAGTTTTCCGCTGAGTTAAGTAAGCCAGGCCAAGGGTTCGCTTGGGGCCAGCAATGGTCTTCGAGTGCCGATCTCGCCCAGGGTGTAGGCTCGGAGAGTGACAGGTTTGCTACATTATTTCTTGGGCATCGAAGTTTCTCAAGTGAAAGAAGACATTTTTATTTCTCAAAATAAGTGTACTAAAAGTATTCTTCAAAAATTTAAAATGATGGATTGTAGCTCTATTTCCATACCATTAGTAGAAAATGAGAAGTTCAGAAAAGATGATGGGGCAAAGAAAGCTAATAGCTCACTTTACATTAGTTTGATTGGAAGTCTGTTATATCTTACTTCAACAAGACATGGAATTATGTTTGCTCCTCGTTCATTATCCAAATTCATGCAAGAACCAAACCAAGTGTATTTTGGAACTGAAAGCGCGATCTACGCTACTTGGAAGGAATAATGGATTATGTGATATGTACAAAATAGGTGGACTAGATTTGGACTTAATTGGTTATTCTGATAGTGATAGGGCTAAAAGTATAGATGACATGAAGAATACTTCTGGTTATGCTTTCTTATTTGGTTCAAGTATTTGTTCTTGGTTATCCAAAAAGCAAAGTGTTGTTGCTCAATCCATTACCGAAGCAGAATATGTTTCAGCAGCTAAGGCTACTTCTCAAGCTATTTAGCTTAGGAGAATTTTTGAAGACATTGGTGAAAAACAAAAAAGAGGGATTGTTTTGTATTGCAATAACAAATCAGCGATTGCCACTGCCAAGAATCCAGTCAACCATGAAAGATCGAAGCATATTTCCGTCAAGTATCATTTTATCCGAGAAGCACAAGAGAAAGATGAAATTCAGTTGCATTATTGCCAGACATGAGAATAACTTGCTGACATTTTCACCAAAGCACTTCCTAGAGAAAAGTTTTGTTGTTTTCAGTCTTCGAGAATGCATTGGAGTTGTCAAGCAAATGCATTAAGGTGCATTCACACCTTTGATGTTTAGTCTTCCAATATTGTCTCTTAGTTTTTCAAAAAGTCTTTTAGGATTTTGTAATACATGTATCTAGTAAATTATGATACATGTATCTAGTTATTTGTGCAAGACTTTTGATTTTATATTTTGAGTAATATAAAATAGAGATGTAGTTATTGATTGTAATCATTTCAAGTGGTCTTAAGTATCCTATATAAAACTTGAGCATTCTCTAAAAAAAAATATTCTCCTTTTATATTTCCTACAAGGCCGAGTTGTTTCAATTGTACTTGGTGCCTAATTTTTAGAGTAAAAGGAACAAATTGTGGTTCAATTTCAAAAGGCAGATGCTCTTCCTGAACCAGAGGATATGCCTCGAATAAAACAAGAAAAATATCAGTCAATTTGGAAGGTTGTAGAAAGATATTTTCCCTCCAAGCTTCTTATCCCTCCAAGCTTCTTGTCTAAAAATCAAGCTATAGCAATGGCTTCCACTTTTTCTTCTTTACAAACCATTAATTCTTCAATAACCAACTTCCCTTGTGTACCAATTATAAAGAAACCAACGTTGCATATTTCCTTGTCAAAAACGTCGATTTTTTCTCTTAGAGTAGAGTGTTGTAGTAGTAGTGCAAAGACATACAATGAGGATGAAGAAATGGATAAGATTAGAAGGTTACAAAATGGATCGGATGTTCGTGGTGTGGCCTTGCAAGGTGAGAAAGGTAGAAGTATAGATCTTACACCACCTGCTGTTGAGGCAATAGCAGAAAGCTTTGGTGAATGGGTGATTAAAGGGTTGAACAATAAGGAGAAAGTTGTTATGGTTTCTCTTGGAAAAGACCCTCGAATTTCGGGTAATACATTGAGTGTTGCTGTATTTTCTGGGCTTTCTAGGGCTGGTTGCATGGTCTTTGACATGGGACTTGCAACAACACCAGCATGCTTCATGAGCACTATTCTTCCTCCATGTCAATATGATGCCTCAATAATGGTACGTAGAAGAATTACTCTCATTGTTTATTTCTACTTCATGACCACAATGGACATTGCATTCCCTTTAAAAAAAATTAAAAGAAGGAAGTGCATATTTCTCTATATTAAATGGACTTAAGAAATGACATTTGATAACTCTTTAATTCCAACTGACTTTTTTAAGATCACAAGATTAAAAAATATTTTCTTACTTGGATGCAGATGACTGCTTCTCACTTACCCTACACTCGAAATGGTCTTAAATTCTTCACAAAAAAAGGAGGTTTAACGTCAGTGGAAGTGGAGGAAATATGCGAAGAAGCAGCTCGTAAATATGCAAACAGGTTCACAAAAGTGTCAACGACACTACCAACGCGTCCGACTAAGGTAGATTTCATGAGCAGTTACGCGAAGCATCTACGAGATATTATAAAAGAAAGAGTGAACCATCCTAACCATTATGACACTCCCCTCAAAGGATTTCAGGTTCTTCTCTATTTTACTTATATCTTTTGTTTTATTGCATGTCCCTCACACAAACCTTATCTAACTACATGAGGACAATAGTGACCATAAAACTTAATTCATATCCTTTTTTTTGGACTTTCTAACTATTTCACCTCCTTTTTATTACTGCCTAGTCCACCATAAAATTAAAATATACTACATACTTCATTACACAACTAAAGTATAACTTACCTATATATTAAAAAAAAACACACCAAGTTACACCCAATTATATATGACCTTAGTTTAAAAATGGGTGGTCTTCAAATACTTAGCCATGGAGTGAAACTAAACATCAACCCTTATTAGGAGGTCAGGTCATGAGGTGAGAAAATCTTATGTTAGTCATGGGGACTTTTTTCAATTGCTATTTTGCTTCATTACTAAAATTGACATTTACAAAACTCTATGGACATCAATTTAATATAAAAATATTTTTTTAACATGAAAAATTATGTATCGAAATCTTAAAATTCGGTAT
>JAJOOH010035388.1:0-11409 GCA_029582605.1 Solanum gracilifrons | reverse complement strand
GGTGTGGTTATGACAATGTTGGTATCACACCCTTGTTTTTTTTATCTCGATGAACCAACACGACTCTAGTAAAGTCTCGCGGAACGGTGAGGAGATTCCTTTACTTTTCTTCGAGAGGCTATAGGACTTTAGGAAATCTCTTTGTTTTCTCTTGTCTCCTTTCGTGCTATAACTTTATTCCAATTTGTATATGTCGATTCAAATTGGTATCTAACCTCCTTCACTCTTCTGTCTGCAGATGGTTAATACTAGATTCAACTGCGTCAGCCCCGTAGCTCCTGTCAATGCTCCAATGGAGGAATCTGCAGCGAGAGGTCGCGGTCGAGGAAGAGTAACGCCTGCTAGAGATGGGGTACCGGTCATAAATGCTCCCCAAAATGAGGTTTCTCCCGTCCATCATGAGGATATAGAAGAGGATATTGAGGTTGAGAATATTGAGGTTGGACAAGAGGAAGAGGTGCAGGCTAAGACTATCGGTGTTCCTCCCATAGAACCAGTGTTAGCTTAACAGATCATGTCATTCCTGAAAGGGTTGGTTGGTCCTGGAGTGCTTCCTTCTGCTCAAGCAACTCAAGCTCCTACTAACCCTACTGTTGCTAGCACTACGCCCAAGGTGGGTGGGATCAGAGGTAATGATGCTTTCTTCCATCCTTATTGGGTTCTGTCATGACTGGTAATGAACATGAAATGTTGACTAAGTTTTTGAAGCTAAAGCCTCTTGTATTTTTTGGTTCTGAGAATAAGGATGCTTATGAGTTTATTATAGACTGCTATGAGAGGCTTCATAAGTTAGGAATTGTCCATCAGCATGGGGTCGTGACTTTTCAGCTTCAAGGTGAGGCTAAGCAGCAGTGGAGAGCTTATATGGAATGCAGATCTTCAACTTTACCTCCACTTACTTGGACCCAGTTTCATGCTCTGTTCTTAGATAAATATGTGCCTAGAACTTTGAGGGATCGTAAGAAAGATGAATTTATGGTGTTAGACCAAGGTGGTATGTATATGGCTGCTTATGAGGCTAAGTTCCATGCTTTGTTTAGATATGCTACTCAATTGGTGATTACTGAGGAGGAGAGGATCTGTTTATTTATTAGGGGACTAAATTCTGAGTTGCAGGTATTATATGTTCATATGACCTCTGTAGGGAGGAGCTTTAATGAAGTAACATACTCTGTTAAGAAAGTGGAGGGGGTGAGGCGAGACGGTCAGGCTAAGGCATTGGCAAAAAGGGTCAAGAACTCGGGTAACTTTTAAGGTTCTTACTCGAAAGGGTCCGGAAGGCCAATGCTTGCAGCCAAGCCAATTCAGTCGCTATGCCCGCCTCTATAGGTAATTACTCGGAAACTCCATCTCATAATTTTCAGGATAGCTAGGGAGTAGCGCCTCCGACGGGCAGCAGATCATCTTTTGATCGTACTTGCTACAATTGTGGAGAACCTGGGTATATGAGGATAGATTGTCCCCACCCACGAGTGTTAGATTCCGCGCAACAGCCTTTTAGAGAAGTTGTACCCGCGGGGAATGGTAATAATGGTAAAGGACGTCCACAAGGTAGGCAATGAGGTAATCAAAGAGGTAGTGGAGGTAGAGGAAATGGTAATGAAGGCAGGGGTAACGTACAACCGAGCAAGGAAATGGCTCGTCAACATGATAGGGCTCAGTGTTATGATTTTTCGGGCAAGAATAAGGCCGAGGCGTCTGACGCGATGATCATAGGTACTAATCTTGTCTGTGACCGGATGGCTAATGTGTCATTTGATCCAGGTTCTACTTATTCATATGTATCCGTGAGATTTGCATCAGAATTTGCTATGATTTCTGATATACTTGATGCCTCCATCCATGTTTCTACCCCAGTTGGGAAGTCTGTCATAGTCACCCATGTTTATCTTGCTTGTCCCATTTTATTTATGGGTTATCATACTTGGGCTGATTTGGTGATTTTGGATATGACGAACTTTGATGTAATCTTAAGCATGACTTGGTTGTCCCCCTATTATGTCGTGCTTAATTGTAATACTAAGTCCGTAACTCTAGAAATTCTGGGAAGGGAAAAATTAGAGTGGGAAGGGGTGTACAAGCCTAAGCAAGCTAAGATCATATCCTCCATTCGGGCTAGAAAACTAGTGGGCAGGGTTGTTTGGCTTATTTGGCTCATTTCAGAGATGTTGAGACTGAGGCTCCATCCATTGAGTCTATTCTTGTGGTGTCAGAATTTAGAGAATTGTTTCCTAATGACTTGCCTGGTATGCCTCCGGATAGGGATATAGACTTCTCCATTGATTTAGAACCTGGTACTCGTCCCATTTCTATCCCTCCATATCGCATGGCTCCAACAAAATTAAGAGAGCTTAAGGCTCAAATCCAAGAACTTCTTGATACAAGATTTATTCGTCCTAGTGCTTCCCCTTGGGGTGCTCCAGTTTTGTTTGTTAAGAAGAAGAATGGAAGTATGAGATTGTGTATAGATTACCGGCAATTGAATAGGGTCACTATTCGAAACAAGTATCCATTGCCTAGAATAGATGTTCTTTTTGACCAATTGCAAGGTGCATCAACTTTCTCTAAAATTGATCTAAGGTCTGGCTACCATTAGTTGAAAATTATGCCTGAGAATGTGCCCAAGACGACATTTAGAACTCGCTATGGGCACTATGAATTCCTAGTTATGACCTTTGGTTTGACCAATGCGTCTGCAGCCTTCATGAGTTTGATGAATGGGGTGTTCAAACCATTCCTTGATTCGTTTGTTATAGTCTTCATTGATGATATTTTGGTCTATTCGAAAAGTGAGGAAGAGCATGCCGACCATCTTCGTATTGTTCTAGGTGTTCTTGGTAAACAAAGGTTGTATGCTAAATTTTCCAAGTGCGAATTTTGGTTGACTTCGATTGCATTTTTGGGGCATGTAGTTTCAAAAGAAGGGGCAATGGTAAATCTTCAAAAGATTGAGGTGGTTAAGAATTGGGTTCGGCCTAGCTCTGTGACGGAAGGTAGGAGTTTTGTTGGGCTCTCTAGCTATTATCATCGATTTGTGAAGAACTTTGCTTCTATTGTCACTCACTTGACTAATTTGACCAAAAAGGAGATACCATTTGAATGAACTGGAAAATGTGAGGAGAGCTTTCAAAAGATCAAGACTCTCTTGACCACCGCGCCTATTCTAGCATTACCAGTTGACGGTAAAGATTTTATTGTCTATTGTTATGCTTCACATTCTGGTTTGGGTGCTGTGTTGATGCAGGATAAGAATGTTATAGCTTATGCATCGCGTCAATTGAAGGTGCATGAGAGGAATTACCCAACACATGATTTGGAGTTGGGAGCGGTAGTGTTTGCTCTTAAGATATGGCGGCATTACCTCTATGGTGTTAAATGTGAAGTGTTTTTCGATCATCGTAGTTTGCAACATGTGTTCACTCAAAAGGATCTAAATTTGAGGCAACGAAGGTGGATGGAATTACTGAAGGATTATGATGTCACAATTTAATACCATCCGAGCAAGGCTAATGTGGTGGCAGACGCTTTGAGTCTAAAAGCGGTGAGTATGGGTAGTTTGGCTTTCTTGAGTGTATCCAAGCGACCTTTGACTAAGGAAATTCAGACCTTAGAGTCTAAGTTCATGTAGTTGGGCATCTCAAAAAGAGGTGGGATGTTAGCTAGTATTGAAGTGAGGGCAACATTCATTGATGAGATCAACGCCAAACAATTTGAGGATGAAAATTTGAATGAACTTAAGAAAAAGACTGCAATGGGTAAGGCACAAGATACCACTCTTGATGCAGAAGGTGTGCTTAGTTTTAAGGGGAGGATTTGTGTTCCTCGAGTTGATGATTTGATTCAAAATTTGTTGATAGAGTCTCATGGTTTGCGGTATTCTATTCATCCGGGTGTGACCAAAATGTATCGAGACTTGAAGCAAATTTATTGGTGGCCGGGCATGAAGAGGGATATAGCAGAGTTTGTGGCTAAGTGTCAAAATTGTCAACAAGTGAAGTATGAACATCAACGGCCTGCGGGTTTCCTTCAAAGAATGTCAATTCTGGAATAGAAGTGGAAGAGAATAGCCATGAATTTTGTGGTTGGTCTCCCCAAGACGTTGGGGAAGTTTGATTTTATTTGGGTAGTGGTTGACAGATTGACTAAGTCAGCCCATTTTATTCCAGTAAGAATAGATTATAATGCTGAACAATTGGCTAAGGTGTATGTGAAAGAGATAGTGAGGTTGCATGGGGTGCCCCTCTCTATCATATAAGATTGTGGAACTCAATTCACATCCAAGTTTTGGAGGAAATTGCATGATGAATTGGGCACACAACTTACTTTTAGTACCGCTTTCCATCCACAGACGGACGGGCAGTCGGAGAGGACTATTCAAGTGTTAGAAGACATGTTAAGGACATGTGTGATTGACTTTGGAGGACATTGGGATAACTTCTTACCTTTCTGTGAATTCTCTTATAATAATAGTTATCACTCCAGCATAGATATGACACTGTTTGAGGCACTCTATAGGAGGGGATGTAGATCACTCATAGGTTGGTTTGAGGCTAGAGATGTGAAACCTTTAGGGGTTGATTTAGTGAAGGATGCTCAAGATAAGGTGAGGAGTATTCAAGCTAAGCTTCTAGCAGCCCAGACTAGACAGAAGAAGTATGCAGATCATAAGGTAAGAGACATGGTGTTTCAAACCAGTGAGAATGTTCTTCTTAAGGTATCACCCATGAAAGGAGTAATGAGGTTTGGCAAAAAAGGTACGCTACGTCTGCGATACATTGATCCCTTTGAGGTTCTTGAATATGTAGGACTGGTAGCGTATAGATTGGCTTTACCTCCTAATCTATCCAGAGTTCATCCGGTATTTCATCTGTCCATGTTGAAGAGGTATCATGGTGATGGAGATTATATCATTAAGTGGGACCCAATCATGTTAGACAAAAACCTCCAATATGATGAGGAACCGGTTGCAATTCTTGATCGTGATGTGCGTAAGTTGAGGACCAAGGAGATTAAGTCCGTGAAAGTTTAATGGAGGCATCATCTTGTTAAGGAAGCTACTTGGGAAACCGAGAAGGACATGCAAGACAAGTATCCCCAATTGTTCGTCGATTCAGGTACTACTTCATTCTTCCTTAGCATATTTTTTTCTTAAGTTTGTCACTCGAGGACGAGTGATGGGTAAATTGGTATCCATTGTAACGACTGGGTTCCGTCATTACAGAAAAACCAATGGGGGGAAATTTGAGGCCGGGAAATTTTTTTGTAGTAATTGGATATTTCCCAACCTAGTCCAGATTTGGATGAAATCGGAGGCATTAAGGTATAGGGAAATATGGTATCAATTGGTGATCTAATTATGATTTTGAGTACATGAGTGGATATATAACTTGTTAAGGAATCCATACGACTTTATGAAATTAAATTCGGGAGTGTAGAACTCCTGGAATCGATCTTAGCGTGAAGGGGATTTTATGAGCGTCGTTGGTTAGAGGTATGTTGTGAGATAGGGGTCTTGGAATTATTAAAATAGCTCACTGTTTCATGCAAACCGCTTTGGCGCTGGGTTTTATTACTCTGGCGGGGCCGCTGTGGTGGGCCAAACGCAGCTTAAGGTTGTAAATAACCCCTAAACGACTTTATTATGCACTTTTTGATTTTTAGAGGTAAGGAACGAACCCCACGCGACTCTTGATAGTTTTCCACCATTCTTGAGGGTAAAGGTAAGTTTTTCACTCCATGAATGCATTTTTTTATCCGTAGAACGTAATAGAATGGGTAAATATCGATGGGGAAGGGTTTTGATATGGAATTTATAGTGGAAACAACCCTAATTTGGATACTTGGGATCATGGGTATGATCTAGGGTTGTTAGAATTGTTAGTACTCCGGGTAATTAGTGATTGTTTATTGATTCCCGTATATTATTGATTGTTTGTAGACCAAGAACAAGCGGAACAAATCCGGAAAGGGAAGGATCAAGTTTCTTAGGGTTTCAAGATTGTTTCGAGGTAGGTGATGGTTGTGATTCTATGATTGTGTGATGTATGTTCGTTCTTGCTTCATTATGATACAAGTATATATATGAATGTTGCATTATTGATCACACTTGTTGTAAATCAGATAGATCAATAATGATTGCCATGAAATCATGACTTAAATGCCTGATCTTGAGGATATACTTGTGATTGTGGTGTGTTGAATGGATCGTATGCCACGTCCGGCATAACTAACTTGGATCGGTTGCCACGTTCTGGCATAATCATTGGATCGGGTACCACATTCCGGTATGCTAACAGTTTGGGTTTGAGTTCCATGAGAGGACCAATGACTTGTCATAATTGTGTATCTTGAGAAATGTGAAATTGTACCTTGTTTGTAAATGTTGATAATATTGTATAAGTTCGATATATGCTTGTGATTATATTGTTGTGTGACTTACTTATGTTGCACTTAGTGGGATAGCCGCGTGATTGTACCAGTACACTGTGGTTGTGTACCGATACTGCACTCGCTCTTATTTTTGTTGAGTACAGGGTATCTTCCAGCAGCTATTGACAGACCTCGCTTAGGAGATCAGTGATCGTCGCTTCGAATTCAAGGGTGAGCCAGTTCTGGGATTCCATGAGCTCTCCTTTTGTCTATGTCCACATATTTGGACTTAGACTTTTCTAGTTAGTTGATTAGTTCATTAGTTTGGGGTTGTATCCCTTCTTGTTTAGACTTGTTGAACTTTAAATGTTTTGTTCAGGTTCTTGGTGTTACTTCCGCAATGTTAGTTTGTTATTAGATATTAATTTGGAGTTTATGGGATTAACTCTAGTTTCTTTCCTTAGTATTTAACTTAAATGCTTTAGTTTTGGTTTAGTTGCTTGGTTTGGGTTGTAGTAGTGGTTCTCCCACCGGAGGGTTAGCGTGGGTGGCAATCACGACGGTCTGGGTCGTGACACATCTCTATAAATGTAGGATAGACAATGAATATAAAAAGGGGTTGGAGAGCCCATTCTCTATTTTACAGTATAACTTTAATGTTTCGAGTCATTGTTATATAGTGCAACAACTAAATCTTTAATTATTCACAAAGTAAATGGTAATATAATAAAAAATAAATTTAATGACTAGAGTTGTGGGATTGCCCTATATTTTCGGAGCAAATATATAAAATATTTATTATCCTGATTATAGATAAAGCTTACTTTAATTTACTAAATATCAATTATTAATTTAAATTTGTGATTTATATGTCTCATTCAAATAATTGATTTGAGGAAAGTGGATGAATTTTTTTGAGAAAAGTGGAGAAAAGAGAAATAAAGAGAAGCCAAATCTAGAAATTTGACCTCAAACTCTTTGGGGCAGATAATTATATATTCTGCCTATATATTTTTGTTTGTTTACATACCTCATCCTCCATATAATGGTCTTCTTAATTTATAGAGTTTACTTTTGATTATTTTACGTATGATTAGATCATGTTGAGAAGGAAGTAATATTCAGAAATTGAAAAAAGAAACTGAAGAATGGGGTAGGCATATTATGAAATATATTTATTCAAATTTATATATCTATATAAAGCTGGATATAAACCGTCTGATGTGGCACCCCTCTATGATCATCATTTCTATTTATCTTCTATCTCCTTTTTTGATTTATTTTTTATTTTTTTAACTTATATTTTCAAAAACTTAAATGTCTTATACCCAATTAATCACCTCCCCCTTAAAACATCCTTTTAATTATTATACATTTAAGTAAATAGAAGATGAAAAAACAAAAAACTTTTCATTTTCCAATATTGTATAATTTTTGCCTATAAATTAAAAGGATTTGAGCATCCAATTATAACAATGAACTCCATGATTTCATTCTTCTTCTTTCGTTTCTTCTACTTCTTCACATTCATCAATTTATTATAATATAAAAGAAAACGATATGTACCCTTCTATTATTAGCAGTATAAGTCAACATTTTACTGTAACACCCCGTAACTAGAAAGAATTAGGAAGAAGTTAGAAAGTGGAAATAGACATTTTTGGGAAGAATATAAAAATCTGGAAATTTCTTAAGTATGTTGAGTTAAGTTTTTGGTCAACTTCAAACGACCATAACTCATAGTTCAGGATGAGTTAGGTATGTTTCCATATACCATAGGAAAGATCTTGGAATAATCTTTACAACGCCGCCGAGTTTGCGAGATTTCGTGTTCTTATGAGTGAGAAATGACCATTTGAAGTTGGGCTGTTCAAAATCTATATAAAGCAGTATATAAACCGTCTGATGTGGCACCCCTCTATGATCAGCATTTCTATTTATCTTCTATCTCCTTTTTTGATTTTTTTTCTATTTTTTTAATTTATATTTTCAAAAACTTAAATGTCTTATACCCAATTAATCGCCTCCCCCTTAAAACATCCTTTAAATTATTATACATTTAAGTAAATGGAAGATGAAAAAACAAAAACTTTTCATTTTCCAGTACTGTATAATTTTTGCCTATAAATTAAAAGGATTTGAGCATCCAATTATAACAATGAACTCCGTGATTTCATTCTTCTTCTTTCGTTTCTTCTTCATCACATTCATCAATTTATTATAATATAAAAGAAAACTATGTGTACCCTTCTATTATTAGCACTATATGTCAACATTTGATTGTAACACCCCGTAACTAGAAAGAACTAGGAAGAAGTTAGAAAGTGGAAAGTCTTTTTTGGAAAGAATATAAAAATCTGGAAATTTGTTATGTTAAGTTAATTTTTTGGTCAACTTCAAACGACCATAACTCATAGCTCAGGATGAGTTAGGTATGTTTCCAGATACTGTAGGAAAGATCTTGGAATAATCTTTCCAACACCGCCTAGTTTGCGCGATTCCGTGTTCATATGACTGAGAGATGACCATTTGAAGTTGGGTTGTTCAAATAAGAAAAGTCTAAATCCGGATTTTAGAAGGGCATTATGGTCTTTTCCATACCCCATGAATTAATTTCATTTTTTGGTAATTAATTGGGGTCTAAACTGATGTCAGTTTGCGCTTTCGAAAAATAGAGTTAGGATTTTTTATGGAGAAAGAATGCAAGAGGAGAATAAAGGAGAAAAGAGCCAAAATCATCGTTTGTGAGGATTTAGCTTGTGGATTTCGTCAAGGGGTGATCCCTACGAGGTGTGTGAGATCACATAGCATTGAGTTTGTTCACCCACGCGCCAAGCATGTTTAATTCAGCATATTTTCTTCCTAAAAAGATTGAGAATTTGATGTTCTTGATAGTTGTTCTTGAAATGATTTCGTTCTTGAATATGAGTTGAGATTAAAGAGTTTCTTGATATTAAAGTATTGTTTCCTTGAGTTGTTTGAGTTAGATGTTGTGTATATGCCTTGGGTATTTGATTATAAAGTGAATTTGAGAAAAGGAATCGGAACTAATCGATTTAAGATCATAAAACGAGACCAAACGTTCGTCGGATTTTTGCCTGAAGGGAAGGCTGGCGCGACGTGCCCCCATAGCGCCAGGCAGGCTGGGGTGGCGTGCCAGTAGTGCGCCATTTTGGAGCCCCAACATGCGCTCGAATCATCGTTTTTCACCAGTTTTTCTTCACTTAATCCGTTTAAGTCCTTCTAAAGTATACAAACACTTTCCATTGATTCTAACTACTCTAAATGACTTCTAAACACCTAAAAATCATCCAGAAACATGAATCATAACCTTGAATCCATAAATTCAAATTCAAGGAAAGTTAAGAGTCAAGTCTAGGAAGTTCTTAGAGTCTTTTCAAGAAGTCTTTTCCAAATGCTTTTAACTTTGTTTTAAGACTTAAAGTTCAAGTTGAGTAAAGAGTAAAGAGTAAAGATTGAAGTTCATTTCTTCAAAAGTATATGGGGACTATGTATTCCCAAAGGGTTTAAAATGTTTTCACATTTAAACCAAAAAAGGAAACCTTGATTTCCAAAGAGCCTTTGAGCTAGTTTTCAATAAAGAGTAAACACTTTCATGAATAAGCAAGAGGGGAAACTTTGATTTCCCAGATAGCCTTTGAGCTATGTTTTTGAGCAATTATCTCAAATCACAAAAAGAAGTATGTTTTTAAACATAAGAGCTAGTATCATATTTTGGAAGTAGTATTGAGCACCGATATGGGGGAGGCAAAATCGATGACAATTTTATATTTTTCACAAAAAAGAATTGTAGGTGTCGCTCTAGAATTTGTGATGATTCTTCAATATATAGCAAAAAATAAAAATATTGTAGTTAGTATTGACAATGTTGCTTAGAAAATCATTTAGGGTGTGTTCGTTATGAAGAATGAATACCACATCGGTGGGAGTTCATCATTCATCACCCCTCACATGTCTAGATACGGTTCGGTATGTACTGTTGTGTGAACAATTTGTTTGGAGGGTTCAATATTGGAGACCCGACAAATCTTGCAACTAAATCTACTCTGAAAGCTAGTTTAAGGGGGAATGATTGTCCAAAATCATATAAGGGTCAAAATCAATTTATCCGCCTCCTATTTGAAATTCATGTTCCATTTATTAAAAAGAAGTTCTACAAGTGACATTTCACATTGATTATGTTATCCCACCCTCCAGCGTATCACACACAACCTCATCTTTACTCCTACCATGACTGTAACCCTCATCCTCACTACCCCTATCAGACCTCCCATAATATTTATATAGATTATATACAAATACATTTAGAATAATATCTTTTACTAAGGTATCGAACACAATAAAATAAGTAAGTCACACACTTATTTTTCTGAAAAGCATTTTCAATAAATATTTCTCTTTGAATGAAAACACCCTTAAACAACGGGGATGAGAGAGAGAGAGAGAAATATTTACATGATGCAAAGACCAAAAAGACAATTAATAAGGCAACCCTAAATGAAAATGAAGATTTCTCAATCTATAACTTTTTTTTGTTGATAAACTTAGTTAAGGATAGTGCATTGAGATGAATACAAGGTGACTATTTATAATAGCAAGTCATAGCTCATGAAAATTTTAAATATTTAATTAAAATATATTTTAATTAAGATCTAAAACACCTTATAAACCAGAAGTAGATTGAATCGCATTATTAAGCTAAACATAAATAAATATATAGCTTTAAACGACGTATACACCTATGTTGGATGGATCCAATCATTTTAATTAAATAAGATAAAGAATAAATATGATTAATAAAGATATAAACAAAGTTTAGGTCCAACTTAATTTGATAATAACATGCTTAGATCCAACCTTTTTTTTACATTCCTTCTCCAACTATAAATAAATATTACTCCCTCTGTCCCAATTTATATGACTCACTTTCCTTTTTAGTCTGTCCCAAAAAGAATGACACATTTCTATTTTAAGTAACAATTTGCCTATGAAATGTCTTTTTTACCCTTAATGAAATGA
>JAJOOH010035385.1:0-13216 GCA_029582605.1 Solanum gracilifrons | reverse complement strand
TTGCATTCGCAACTACAATTCATCAATTAAACTCAAACTATTAATTTAACCCACTCCAAATCAACAATAAAATCAGTAAATACTAACACCCTTAAGCTAATTGCAACATTCCACTACATAATCACACCCCCAAGAATGGCTTTGTTTTAGCCAAACATAATAAAGAACACGAAATTGTTACCAACTATGTTTTCCATCAGCTTTGGCAACAATTCACAATTCTCCAAAATGCTCAAAATTAATCTCAAAAACAAAAAAAAAAACCCTAAATATCTACTTAAAAAGTGCAAAAAAAATGCTTAGGATGAAAAATCCAAAACTTGATAATGTGGGAACTGCTTTTCTACTATTGAAAGTTGTATTTATACATTTCCAGAATTTCAACTTGGGAGTACACTAGCTGCAATAAGTTGGATTTCGCTGACCTGGTCAGCGATGCATGATGAGTCCACAAATTGGACTCATTTAGGGCTTTATTTTGATAGAAATAGTGTCCTCAAATGCTTATTTTTCTCAATATCGGATGAAAACTGTTAAGTTTCAGGTATTTGAAGTTTTGGTGGAAGCATGGATACTTATGCGAAAAAATGAAACAAAAAGGCAGAAAAGAACGACAAAGCTAAAGCCTGAGCATCGCCAAGAAGAGTTGGCGAATCACCGAAGGGACGAAATCCGCCCTTTGTTCCAGTACTGAAGCCCTAAAGGAGCAGGATCAAAAAGGTGATGAAAGGAGCAGTCGACGCTTCACAGAATAGTTTGACGAAGCAGTACTATGTCACCCTATGACACAGAATAGAACAATGTTAAAGGCTAGTGCAAGACGGCGATGAACTACACCAAAGGGCGAATCACTTAGTTAATCAGCGATTCCGACTAACCTCTCCGAAAGATCCGCCAACACTATTTTCTGATGTCTATAAATACCAAACTTATTATTAATTTTTAAGGAGTCGAATATTAATTTTAATTTCTATAATAGAATAGTACTTTTTGGTATTTTTCTCTCAAGTTTGGAGAGAGTTTTGGGAACTTGAAGAATGGGGTTCGTCTTCCCCAAGTTGGAGTGCGTCTTCCTTATTCTTTTTCCTTTGCTTAAATCAAGTTTTAATTTCTGATACCCATTTGATTTTACTATCATTCTAGCTGTATTTTTTTATTTCTTGATGTGTGGCTAAAAACCCCCATTCTTGGGGTGTGATTTAGCAAATATGTGTTGATATTGTTGTTGGTTCTTGCTTGCTAATACGTTAGATGTATTTTAATGGTGATTTCACCTAGTGGTTGTGGTTTAATTTAATGGGTTAGTAGTTGCAAATATAAAACCACCCATGTGTTTTTGGCTTGCCCAAGAGGGAGCTCGCGAAACCAAGACCACTAGACTGATGGCCTAAGGAGTGGGTCGACATGAGGTTCAGCCCGAGACGGTGAGCCGTAGTCCCATATCCTAACACTCACCTCGAGATAGTGAGGGGGTGAAGGCGTAGGCATTCCTTCATGCGGAAAATGGCTGTCCGAGAGGAACGCATTTGAAATGTGGTAAGTTGTCCGAGAAGGAACTTATTTCCTCCTAAAGCTTAGCCTAGTCTCTATTATTTTGAAAATTTCCTATCGAAAGTGTGTACCCAACTATTTATCTCAACTTGTATTGCGGGCACACCACAAGAACTCTTCCCCATACTTGATTTTCTTGTTATTTTTGTTGTTTTTACTAGTTGTAACAAAACCCCCAATTGATATTCGACACTTTTGTGTCACCCCCTTTTAATTTACCATGTTTTTAATCGTTAATGTCTTTAGCTATGACTAGTTAGAACTAAATTTTATTTTTCTATTATTTATCGAAACCACTCCCTTGGGACACGACCCCAACCTTTAGTTGGGTTGCTATATTATCGACGATCCTAGACACTCGTACCGTAGATTAGTTTCTTCGGTAACGATAAGCATCAATGCATCGAGTGCTCCTTTCCATCGCCGATCCATTCAACGCGTCGCCAAACCATCAATTTGCCCACCGAGTTGGTCTTGTCCATAGGCTAGCCTGCTGGAACTTTTGGCAAGCGTAAGGTCCACTCGATGACTTGCCGAGTGGCTTTGGTGAGTACCAGCCTTGCTTTTCTTCATCATTTTCATTCTTTTTTGCCCGGTAATGCCCTTTCCTTGTTCTTATGCCTTTATTCCTTCAAATTAGCATTTTAACATCAGTTGAAAGCATAAAATAGGCATCGAGGACACTAAAACTTTGAATATTAAGCCCTAAATGATTCAAAATCTCCGACTCATCAACACCTCCAACTTAACTTTTGCTTTTCCTAAAGTAAAACACTAGATCAATTAGTTCAATAGAGATGTCTACATATAGTGTTACTGAAGACGCAACATGAATGCACATGAGGTTTAATCCACCCATTCAATATTTAATTGTGCACGACAAGTTTCAAACTGTGACTAGCTATCATCAAGTAGAAATCAATCTCACAATGCTTGTTTCAAATTTAAATTCAAGCTCAACAAAAGTATTTGAAAGCCCTCACATCAAGAATGATACCATGCCCACAAAAAGATCCATCAAGATTGAAGAATTAAGGAATCAAACTCAACTCTCACACTCCCAAAGATAAACACATGCATGCTTCTACCCATACGCTAGCCCATATTTTTCCAATCAACAAGATATTAAGCGGAATCAAGATCACTAAGGTTTTTCAGGGCTTGCAACAGGCTGAGAGTAAATGTATGATCATTTTGGCTTAGTTACTTTTAGCTTCACGAAGCATGACTTGCATTTCACTTTTTCTCCTTTTCTTTCAGTCTTTTTTATTTTCACAATCCACCCTAAGTTCTTTTAAGCATGATTCATTTGACACCCCTTTTCTTTTATCCATTGCACAAGATTCATTGTAACATTCTTTTTCAATCTTTTTCTTCTTTTTCTTTTATATGTAGGGGTTCATCTTTTTCAACACAATTTATCAAGGGTAAAAAAAATGTTCACAAACTTCTTGACTCTCCTCATTTTTCACCACACCCCAAACTTAGGATTTTGGCCTAAGGTTGCTATTAAAATGGACCAATGTTTCATGATGGTTTTATGAGATGGGGAAAGAGGTCAAATTCATTCATGTGACATCGCAACAAAAATTTAGGCTCAAATGGTGCCAAGCTAGTTTCACACTGTTACAAAGTTGTCACAAAGAGGTATAATAACAATTTGGTTCACTCTTCAAAACATGTGCCTAAGATCATCTCTATCATTCACCTACGTTAGACGATTGGACCAACAGGGCAAGTTCTAGGTATCACCAAGCACTCGTTTCTAGGCAATGTCACCATACACGACATTCAACATAATCATCAATCAAGATTCTACAAATTTAGCTTGCCTATAAAGATCATCACAAGATTCATTTCACCAATTGGCCAACCACAATGTGATGCTAAGAGTTCACACGTGACTTATAAAACTCAAATTAGCCTCATTGGAATGGCACAATCTTATCGTTCAATCTAGAGAACTATTCAGGTCATCAATATTGATCACAACCAATACTCAAATATGTAAGAGAACAACCATACATTTCGAAACACACAAATCAAGAGATGAAATTTACAACCAACATTTACATTAAAAACCAAAAACCAACAGTCAGAAAAATAAGCATTCAAGACAATCTAAAAGAGCCCCAAAGCGGTAGGTATGAAGGTACCTCACCCCGCAAAACAAAAACTAACATTGTCCTCAATGAAAAATAAAATACTGTCTCAAAAGTAAAACCGAAAGAAAGTCAAGATCCCCTACCAGGCTAAGCCTGAGCTGAATTCTACAAATCTGGGCCTCTCTAAATCTGGGCATCAGTTCCCGGCTCATCTCCATCCTTTGATATACTGGAGCCAACCATTGAAGTGTCCCGAAGAGAGTCCTCAATGGACGTATGTACCATCGTACCCTCTAGATCTTCCAGGTCATCATACACAACTGCATCACGGGTCTCAAGCTCCTTTTCATAAGTCTCGAGAGCATCCGACTCGGCATTATCACCAGCTATAATAACATCTATGGGCGTAATAACTGGAGGAATGTGAGAAATTACTTGCATCTCTGTACTTAGGAGGTCGGTAAGGTCCACCATGCCAGGAAACATAGACAAATTTGTGGATTTGAGAACATCCACGTCATGTGTCAAACTAGCAACATCTGCTCTCAAGGACGTGACATCAGCTGACTGGCGTCCACCCTGCTCACATGCTTCCACTCGCTGCGTGAGGGCTTCTAAGGCTAGGCCATGTAAAGTGATCAACTCTCGGTGCTCCTGCACCTCAGCTCGGATAGGAGCTAGGGCAACAACACTAGCCTTCTCAATTAGTTCAGGGACAACTGCCTCGATTTGGGAAGCATGTATATCAACAGATTGGGATAGATGGCCTATCTTGTATAGCCTCGAATGTGTACATAGGGACGTGCATCAACAACAACAACAATAGTAGTAGGAGTAAAAATAGACGTAGAGGGAGCAGTAGGAGTGATACTAGGGGCACCTGAAGGCTCACCGTCCTGAGTGGGAGGTGCAGTATCTGTCTCCAGCATCTCTACATCAACAATTGGGGAAGTGTCCACTGGTGCAGCTCCTCTCCTCTCACCATCATCTCTAGCGTACTCAGTCTCAATCCTCCGGATGTCAGTAGAGGAAGTGAGAGTAACTTCCATATACATCTTTGCGACAAAGGACACTCAAGCATGGCAGTACAACTCCGTGATCAGCACCAAGAAATGGAGCAATGTCTGGCTCTTCTTGGACCTCATCTCCTGCTCAATGATGAAATCGAGATTCAATCTATCCTACTCAATCATATAACCTAAGACCCAACAAGGATGCCAAAGTATGAAGTAATTCTTGGAAGGCATCAACGTGCTGCTAAGGAATCCGAACCAATATTGGGCCTCTACATTCATGTCCTTCTTCTCAATCTAGACCCCTGGCTGGATCCACGACGGTGTGATGTCAAAAATCAAAGGAGCTATCCACCCCTTAAGGTCATCAAGGGTCTTCTTTTGTATCAGGTCCACCAATAAATAGATCACATTCATAGTACAGTCCAATACCTCATTTATATCTGTACTACTGCATTTAACCTTTTTACCTCGCACCACCACATGACCAACCGAGCGAATGAGCTAGCCTTTTTCTTTTCTTTTCGAACTAGCCTCACATACTCTATGTAGTATTGATTAATAATGTTTTAAAAACACTTCATCCAATTGTAAGCGTCAATGATCGTTAGTTAGGGTCGAATCCCACAGGGAGTGGTACGTGTTTAAGATTCAGTAGAAAAGTACGAATATGTGCAAGTCAATCATATGAGTAGATATTTACGAATAAAAACATAATTCAAATTAAGGGGTGACACAAGTGTCAAATAAGGGGATTTTGATTTAAACTATCAACTAAAACAACAACAAATAACACGAATTAACAAATAATGAGACAAGTTATTGGGATCTGATTCAATTATAGGCTAATATAGACAAATGGGTGATTAGAATTGATAGTAAATAGCTGTAAATCGGTGAATAAGCTAGACTTTAGTAGCGATAAACTTTCTCTCAAAAAATTTACCCCGAATCAAGTTGGTTTCTCTGGAACACCAATAAGCAAGAAATTAAGAAAAGCTTACGCTTTAGTCCATTCACTCTCTCTAGCCGAATGAGTGGAAAAGAATTTAGTATTCACTCTCTCGAACTAAACCCATAACAACCCAATACCCACAGGCCATCAATTTAGTAATCTTGGTTATAAAACCTCTCTCTCGATCAATCCAAAAACACTAAGGAATTTGCAACTACAACCCTTTAAATTAAACCACAATTATTGAATAAAATCACTTCTAAACAACATTTAAACTATCAATTAGCAATATCCATAAGATAAATCAACCCATAATCACATAATCACACCCCAAGAATCGGGGTTTTTGCTAGACATCATAAAAAGATAGAAACCGTTACCAAATTGTGTTTCCATCAACTGGGTAAGATTAATTTTGTCTTTAGAAAGGTCCAAATTGAAGAATATCAAAGACCCACTTCCAATTTCTCAAAAATGGAAAACTTCAATTCTTCAAAGCTAAGGAAAAGTTTGTCTCAAAACTCAGAGATGCAACTCCAAAACTGAACTATTCTACATTATGAAAACTGTTACTAAACTAAATATTAAAAAAACTATTTATAGTCGAAAAAAAATATGTTGCGAAGGACCATTCGACACAGTAATTCGGGATCGCCGATCAGCTTGGCGATCCGCCATTTGGTCAGTTCCATTACCTTTTTCCTTTGGCCTTAAGCATCCTCAACTTATGTAACTTTGGGCGATCCAACCACTGCATTGCGGAACTGTTCGACGACACAATGACTGCTCCTTTCTCTCGTAGACTTGATTTTCTCCTTCAGGGCATGGTACACTATAACTTTAGGTTAGGTAATAGCCACTCGGCGACTCTCCCAATGGATTAGGCGATCAACATGCCTTTTTTTCTTTGTTCTTTCAGCTGCCTTGTTTATTTTTGACAATTAGTGTCCATGTTTTGTTCCTAAATCCAAATATCTTGAAATCAAGGATTTTACATCTGTTATTGGCACAAAATAAGCATTTAAGGACACTAAATCTATCCTTATAAATCCCTAAATGAGTCCAAATCGTGGACTAATCAATACCCCCAATTTAAACTTTTGCTTGTCCTCAATTAAAACTAAAGTTCAGCAGTTCAAAAAGGATGTCTCAAACAGTGCTACACAAGACTCAATCATGAATGCACACAAAAAGATTCAACTTACTCATGCAAGGATCAATTGTGCACTCAAACAATCAAGTTGTGACTCGCCATTATAAAAAATTCTCAAGTTGACAATACTTGCTGCAAATGCAAGTTCAAGCTTAACAAAGGTATTCAAATGCCCTCACAAAAAGAATGATTCCATATTCACACACAATGGTTCAACAATTAATAGCTCCAGAATCACAAACAATACTCACACTCACAAAGATGAACACATGCATGACTCAACCTATATGTTAGCCCTTATTTTCAAATCAGCACTAGTTTCAGCTTACCAAGGATCAAAAAGGTCTTTCCAAGGCTTGTAACGGGGCTTAGTGTAAAGGTGTGGTCATTTAGGCTCAGTGGCTGCTATCCTCATAAAATGCGGTATGAATAACACTTTCTTACCTTTTTCTTCATCATTCTCATTCATGCTCGAAAGTGACCCCATTATTCACTTTCCATGGACAGTTGGACACCATATTTCTTTTTGCATTTTCACAAATTTATTCCACAACTTTTTCTTTTTTTTTCTTTTTCATTCTTTTCTTCTTTTTCTCTCTCTTTTTTTTGTATGGAGGGGTTCTATCTTTCTCAAAACCATGGGTCAAAGGGGACTTCTTTGCATTTGTTGATTTACCTTCTCTTTTCACCAGACCCCCAACTTAGGCTTTTAGCCTAAGTTGGCTATTCAAGAAAACCACAAATCATGAGGATTAACGGTAATGGATAAAGAAAGGTCACAATTTTAGCAAGTTTCTTCCAAGAAAAGGGCTAAGGCTCAAAGGGTTTTCAAGCAAGGATCACACCCTCGCAAGATTATAGACAAAAGAGGTATAATGTCAAATTATTTCACTCTTCAATAGTTGGGTAAGATCATCTCAACAACTTACATCACTTAGTCAACCGGACCAACGGGGTAAATTGTAGGTTTCATCACACATGGTTCACGGTAAGGTCATCACACAAGGCATTGACACCAACATCAAACAGGACTCCACACTTTCGCTAGTCTGCAATGTTAATCACAAGAGACTCAATTTGATAATTTGCTAGTCACAACGAGATGCAAAAAGTTCACATAATGCCTATGCAACTTCATTTGGCCTCATCATAGCCGCATATTAATTTTTGCTCGATATTGAGCACTATTCAAGTGATCGGTATTGATCAAGACTGATACTCAAATTTGCAGGGGAACAACCACATTCAAACACGATCAAGAGGTGGCACAAACTTTTTTGAAAGGGTCCAAAAATCATTTACAATTAAAACAAGGAGCCACAAGCTCAAACTACAGTGTCAAAACACAATAAATAGCACAAAACCCAAATATATAGATAGAACAATAGTTACAAAAGGTGGGGATCACCTCACCACAAAACAAAAGAAATTTGTCCTCAAATACAATAAAGTATCTAAAAAGTCAGTAAAAGAAGACAGAGAGGGAGGTAAAGAGAAATCCTGTCTAATCTGTCTCTCTATCTGTCTGGGCATCAGTGCCCGGTGTAGTACCCTAAACTTGGGCATCAGTGCCCGAATTCACATCGGAAGTCATGCATCCACTAGGAGCTTCCATGGATATTTTTGTCAGTGATTTCTGGATAGCCGACTTTACAATTGTTTCCTCAAAATCTGGCAGGTCTCCATATATGCTCTCCTCCCTCACCTCTATCTGCTCCTCGTCAGTCTCTGCCATCGACTCATCAGCTGCTATACAATCCTAGCGTACCTCAATGGTGGTGGGCGGAGGAATCTGAAAAGTCTTTGGGCATCCACATGATTAGTTGCCTCAAGTAGGGAAGTGAAGTCAGTGGACTTCAAGTTGTCGACGTCCTTCCTCAGATCCAAAACCTCGTCTTTTAAAGCCTTAACCTCAGAAGTCTCCCCATGTCTACTCTCACAAGCCTCAACTCTTGCAGTGAGATTTTCAATGGAAGTCCGAAGGGGGGCCAGTGCAGCAAAAAGGGCGCTCTCGATCATTCACGAGACTGCAGCGTCTAGACGGGTAGCCCTCACACATGTCGAATAGGCCAGGTGCCCCATCTTCAGGATCATCGCCTGAATAATCTTGGCGGGATGGGAAGAGGTAGAAGTACCTGGAGCATGTGAAGAAAAAGTAAGAGCAGATGTACCTGAAGGCCCAGAGGCCAGAGTACGCAAAGATGCCTCTGCATGTATAGAACCAATGGCCAGCTGTAAAGATGTATCCACCGGAGCTTCTTTCCTCCTGTCGGCATCCTCTAGAGTGTATTCAGCCTCTATACGCCTGATATTTGTTGAGGAAGAGGGAGTGACCTCAATATCTCTTGTTGCATCCCGAGGTACTCCAGCACGTTGGCATAAGTAGGTCGAGATCGACGATCAGCTCGGTGATCCGCCATTTGGTCAGTTCCATCGCCTTTTTGCTTTGCGTTTCAGCATCCTCCAGTTATGTAACTTTGGGCGATCCAATCACTGTATCGCGGAATCGTTCGGCACACGCCCACTGTTCCTTTCTTTCTCCAACTCAATTTTCTCCTTCACGGCTTGGCACACTGGAACTTTAGGCGAGGTAATAGCCACTCGGCGACTCGCCCAATGGATTAGGCGATCAACAAGCCCTTTTTTCTTCATTCTTTCAGCTGCCTTATTCCTTTTTACCGATTAGTGTCCATGTTTGTTCCTAAATACAAATACCAGGAAATCAGGGATTTTACATCAGTTATTGGCACAAAATAAGCATTTGAGGTCACTAAATCTATCCAAATAAAGCCTTAAATTAGTCAAAATTGTGGACTCATCAAGAACTCATGGACCCAGGAAGATATATATGAGCCTCGAGGCTGAGTGAATCTCTCAAAATTGTCGAACCGGATGGTGTCCCACACATTTGGATACTTGTCCACCACTCCATAAGTAGACACTCTTTTCTTCTAAAATCGTCCTCAACCCCGCAGCCCTACACCTATTCATCAATCGCGGTGGAGGTGCTTGTACCTGGGGCACTGGTGGTGCCTGCTCCACTTTTTGTGCTTGAGGTGGAGGAGTAATTGGTAGTCTGGTCAGATCATGTAGCTCTTTGGGGCGAAGCTCAAGTCGCCTCTTCTGAACAGTCTGGTCATCCTTTGGCTCGAACATAGAGACTGGCTATCTTGACCCCGAGACATCCTCACGATAAGATTCTGAAGAGGTGAGGTTGGTGTTGTAGTTACCCATACAATACAATTATCATTCGATATCCTTGGTCTTTTAACCTCTCTCTCGAGCAAGCCAAAAATACTAAGCTAAAATTGTATTTGTAACTTCAACTCATAAATTACAACTTAGCTATCGATCAAACAAATATTAAAATAAAATGTGAATCATTAAACAACAATACCCATAAGCTAATTAAGCAAATAATTACATGATCACACCCCAAGAATCGGGGGTTTAGCAAAGAATCATAAAAAGATAGAAATCAATACCAAAAACATTATCCATGATATATGTATTGCAATTTAAGTGTTTAAAATGATCCAAAGTGCTAAAAATAAAAAACTCACTTCGAATCTACTTGAAAAAACAATCCAAAAACTGAAGAAAACTAAAACTGGAATTCAATAATAACAAATTTCAGCTGGAAGGACCATTAGGCGAGGTAAGTCGAGCATCTCCGATTAGGTCGGTGACGCGCCAATCGCTCCATTCCATCACCGGTCTTCCTTGGCTAGTTATCCACAAGGTTCTATAACTTTAGGAGATCCAGGATGTGTCACCGATATGTTCGGTGATTCGCCTAAGGTCAAAATACATCGCCAAATTGGCTTCTCCCCAGGGCCGACGGTCTGGAACTTTAGGTGAGCTCAGGTGCCACTCGGCGACTCGTTGAGTAGCTTTGGCGATTCTCAGCATTCTGCTATCTTCAGCCGTTTTCATCTTTTTAGCTTCTTTTCATGTTGTAGCATCCTTTTGTTGCACCTCCTTCCTTCCTTGCTAAAATTAACATTTTAACATTAGTTCGGAGCATAAATTAGGCATTTGAAGACAATAAACTATCAAAACAAAGCCCTAAATGAGTCAAAATCTAGGACTCATCAACACTCCCAACGTAAATTTTTGCTTGTCCTCACGTAAAACTCAATATCAATCACGTAATGGTGTGATCATTTAGGTTTAATGACTACTACCTTCATGAGGCATAGCCTTCATTCCATTCTTTCACCTTCTCTTACAACCCTTTTTTTGTATTCTCAAAAGTCACACCCCAATTCTTTTAAGCACACATATTGGATACCCATTTCCTTTGCTCATTTCATACACTTTATTTTTACAAAATTTCCATTTTTTCAATCATTTTCATCTTTCTTTCTTTTTCTTTTTTTCTATGGAGGGTTCCATCTTTTCCAACATGATCTTTCAAAAAGGGGGATTTCCTAAAACTTCTTGATTTACCTAATTTTTCACCGCACCCCCAACTTAGGCTTTTCGCCTACGTTGGCTATTTATAACAACCAATGTCTCATGAAGATTATAACTGGGAAAGAAAAGACGTCACTTGTGCTCAAGGTTCTTCCAAAGAAAATGATAGGCTCAAATAGTGTCAAGCTAGGTTCACACTCTCTGAAGGTTGTCATAAAGAGGTATAATGACAACATTGGCTCACTCTCCAAAAATTTCCTAAGATCATATCTCTCATTCAGTTACATTAGCCAATCGGACCAATGGGGTAAGTTATAGGTATAACCAAGCATGCATTACAAGTCAATCTTACCACACATGGCATCCAACACATTTATCAAGGAAAGACTAAACCATTGTTGCAAACGTGCAATGGTCATCACAAGAGTTCCACTCAACAAATCGCATAGTCACGATAAAATGATATTAGTTCACATATGACTTATGTAACTCAATTCACCTATCGCATTTGAACACATATGTTGTTCAAACAAGAGCACTATTCAAGTCATAATTATTGACCAAAACGGACACTCGAAACTGCAAGAGAACAACCACATTCACAAAAAAAGAGGTGGCAATTTTTTTTTTTGAAAATGGTTCAAAACCATTTGGATTCAAACCATGGACCAATATGAATAAAAAAACCAAGATATAGATATATAAACCAAAAATCAGATCCAACATTCACAAAACCCAAAAACAACAATATTCATTAAAAAACAATAGCCCAATAGATGTGGGTGTGGAAATACCTCACCCCACCAACAAAAAATAACAGTTGTCCTCAAATGAAAATAGATAATAAAAATAATCTAAAAATAACAGAGAGCAAGGCAAGACATCATCCTACCAGGATAGGCCTGGGGTAAACTCTACATGTCATTAACTACCTCTGTCTGGACATCTGTGCTCGGCATATCAACAACATTGCTCGATTGGAGCCCACCATAAACACGTCCCTTAATGAGGTCTGCACATCTGTCTCCACCATTGCACCCTCTAAGTATGCCAAATCCTCGTACATTTCCTCATCTATAACACCGAGCTGCCCCTTATTTGTCTCCGCCTCAGACTTAACATCAACATCATTTCTCAACCTCATCTCCGGTACTAGCCGGAGGAACCTCAAAACTAGCCGGAACATCAGCACTCGAAATCTCCGGAATATCCATAGTCCCAAACAACATTAATAAATCAGTGGAATTCAGTTCTTCCACATCTCCGCGTAGTCCAACAACATCGGCCTTCAAAGTAGTCACAACAACAGTAGCCCCTTGGCTCTTCTCACACTTCTCAACCCTCACTATAAAGGAATCCAACGCCAGCTTGTGGCTCTTAATCATCGATTTGTGCTCCCTCAACTCGGCCCTAATAGAAGCTAGGGCCGCATCAATAGCCCGCTCTATCAACCAGGCACAACAACCTCTACCCGGGAGGCACACACATCACCAAACTAGGCTATATAGCCCATCTTGTACATCATGGCCAAGGTGATAGGGGGTCTAGAGGCAGCAACAGCAGAACTAGAGGAAGGGGGTGTAGCAGAAGTACTAAGGGTCTCAAAAAAAAAGGTCCAAATGTACTGAGGGCCCACTAGCCTAAAGGGGCATGATTGCCTCTGTCGGCAACATATCAACGTCGACCTCTAGGGATGTGTCCACCATTTTTTCCCTCCTCCTGTCACCCTTATCTCACATGTACTCAGCCTCAATACGCCGGATGTCAATATAAGAGGTAGGTGTCACCTCCACATGCGTCTTCTCATCTCTCGGAACACGAGCTCGTCTGCATAGTTCGGTGATCAGCACCGAAAATGGGAGTGAGGTATGGTGTTGTTTCGCGATCATGACCATCTCTTACTCGATCAGTAACCCTGGTTCAGCCTCTAGCGATTATCGATTGACCCTAGACAGGCTACCTTAGGGTGTCAGAGGATGGACTCATTCTGCGATGGCATAATGGGGTTACTTATGAACCC
>JAJOOH010035382.1:0-12476 GCA_029582605.1 Solanum gracilifrons | reverse complement strand
GTTGGACAAGTATTTTGTAAATGAGCTTGACTCTTGTTCTATGATGTCATTTTGAAATGGTTTGCCCTTAGTCCCTATTTTCCGTTAATTAATGTTGAATGTACTTCCGCGACCGATGAAGTGTGATGACAAGTTTGAGAGGCTTGTTTGGGGTTCCTTCGGGTTCCTCATTCGCCATGTCACGTCTAGGCCCTAGGCTTGGGTCGTGACACTACTCTTAGAGAATTTTAGATGGAATTAGAGTCATCACTCAACTTGAATAGTGAAGATTAGGAGATTATAGTGTTTATATCTTTAACTATTTTTTAAACTCTTGGTTTGGATTATATATTCGTATTGTTTATTTTCAGATTTGGATATTGTGTTAGAGATAAACAACATTTGGATTTTCATTTGTATTTTGTTCTTTTGCTTTTAATTGTATATTATCTCATTTATGAGATGAGTCTTTAATTCTTTAATTGATCTCATTCTTTAATTGATATCCAAGGGAATTGATCAATCCTATAACTTGCCCATTTATCTTGATTTGTCTTGATAAAGTTAATTGATGTTGGGAAAGGTTGATTAACACGATGTGAGGACAGATTGGTGGATTAGAGCAAGGGATAGTCTAATTTCGATAAAGCCCACATCTTATGGATTTGAGCTAGAAATAGGAAAATTCTAGTGCTGCCTCTTATTGGTTGTGTTTTGGTATACTTGCTAAGTTTGGAAGAATTAGTTAAGAAATACTTACTTGTGATCGAGAGATACAAGTGAGTACTTAAGAGCCCAAAGAAAATTTGAGTTACCCTTGATTATTTAGATGATAATTGATTACTTGTGATGGATCTTATGAGCATGAATTGAATTACCATTCCCAATTCTCCTTGCTATCCTCGATTTAGAAGGTCTTTGATCAACCTATCCTTTATTTTGTTATTTTAATTTTGTGTTTGTTTCATATAAAAATACCCCAAATATTTATATCAATTGTTCGTACTGGCTTGTAATTCTTTATTTCTTCAACTGTCCATACATTGTTCCTTGTGGGATTAGACTCCAACTTCATACATTGAGTATTATTTTGCATACAACCGCCTATATCTTCTTAGGGAGGCATAGTTGAGTGTTATTAAAAATGGCCCCGTTGCTGGGAAGGATTTGGCATAATGAATTGATATAGAATTATAGTTCACTTGTTTCAATTCAATTGATTCATAGGCATAGCCTGCCAAGGGGATCCTATATCTCAGCCTCCTAGTATTTCATTTATTTTGTATTGAGGACATTGCTTTTCATTTTTTGGTGGGGTGAGTACCTTCGTGCGAATATTCCCCTTTTGTTTGTATTTTGTTATTTTATCTTTTGAACTTATGTAAATAATGTTTTGTTTATATTAGAGTTTTTTTCTTTTGGAAAATTGTGTCTCTGTACTTAATTTTTCGTTCTCTTTTGATTAATGCAACCTCTCATGAATTTTCAAATAGAAAAATGCTTGTGGTTTTCATTGATATAATTTTAGAATCAATTTTATTCAATAGCGATATCTGAAATTGTACTCATGATGAGTATGATGCGTAGTGTTGGTGTTGCAAGAATGAAATTGATGTGGGTACACTTTTGAATGATCACTTTGAGTCTTTTGTTGACTAGTTGTGTTTCGATGTGAGCCTTGCAATGAACATCACACGTACGCTTTTGATATTTTTGGGATATTCTAAACGAGTGTGTTTCGAAGTGCCATGTGTGGTGAGTTTTTACTTGAAAGCATGCGGAGCCCTAAAATTTGCCTTGTTTATCAAATTGTGTGAATCTTGGTGAATGTGAGGCATGATATTGGGCAAAAATTCAATGAGGGAACCGAATTGTTCGTAAACCATTTATGACTACCTTGTAAGGATGTAAAACCACTTTGGCACCATTTGATCCTAATTGATAACCAAAAGTTTCTATTAAGTTGGTGGTTCCATCCACTCAATTGTTCTTACTATTACAAATGAGCTAATTTAAAATCCATATTTCTTTATAAGGAATCATTTACAATGCATCATTCCCTGTGGGATTTGACCCCGACTCTTCGATGGATTTTTTACGAACAACGATCGCTGACTCTTTTAATTGGGTTTGGAGGGTGATTTGAGTGTTATCGATTAGCATTGAGGACACAACTAGTACTTTTTGGTGATGTTAAAGAACCTATGCTAATATTCCCCTTTTTTTTAATTGAAATTTGATAATATCATTTGTATTTTGATATTAGTATGGTATTTGGTTGGTTTTGATTTCAGTTTGTGTCTCTATTAATTGCTGCATGAATTTTGAAGTAGTGATGTTGATGATTGATGCTTGTGAGTTCATTTTTGACATTCCAGGATCGATTTATTCCAATATCGATGTATTGGATAGTAATCTTGATAAAAGATGTGTTTTGTGTTTGTGTCATGAGAGAAATCAATGTTTCTTTACTTTTGAATGATTTCTTAGATTCTTGTGTTGACTAGCTGCATACTCTCACGAGTCTTGCAATGAGCATCACACACAAGTTTCTTAATTTTGTACAGTTGTGTTAAATGATTGTGTTTGACGTGCCATGTGTGGTAAGATCCTACTTCAAATCATGCTTGTTGATTCCTAGAATCTGCCTTGTTAGTCTAATTGTTTTGCCTGTGTAAATGCAAGAGATGAGCTTGGGCACAAATTTTGAGAGGGAACCCAAATCTTCATACATATTGTGACAACCTTGTGAGGGTATGCAACTATCTTGGCACCATTGAGCCTATACCATTTGTTTTCAACCTTATGGAATCCTCTTAAACCAAATGTGTCCCTAACTGCTCAACCATAAATCCTTTTCTAAGCATGGGTTTATTTGAATAGCAAACTTAGCCCAATAGCCTAAGTTGAGGATGTGAAAAAAGGAGGAGGAAAGAAAGGCATGTGAAAGAGAGGAAAGAAAGCCATGTGAAAGAGAGGAAATAAAGTGAGACTCAACCTTGAATTTTGTAGCAAAAAGAAGGAAACCCTCCTTTTAAGAAAATAAACAAAAGTATGAAAATGGTATAAAAAGAAAGTCTTGATTAAATAAAAGAGGCTCCCAATAAATTGAAAAAAAAATGAAGATTGAGTCTGCAAATGAAAAGAATGAAAAGAACTTGAGAAGAGGTGAAGATGAGTGCAAAAAAGCTTTGAAAAGGTGAAGTCACTAAGCCTAATTGACCATAACCTTACTCTAATTCCCATTATAAATCTGAAAAGACCCTTGAGATCTTGTTTAAAGTAGGTTGTGTGATGATTAGAAAATATGGGCAAACCTATGTGGTGATGCTTGCATGTATTTCTCTTTTAGAGACTGAGAGTTGTATTAATTCCTAATTGTTTTTGTTGATGTGCTTTGTTAGAGCACAAAAATCATTATTGTTGTGAGGGCACTTGAATACTTTTCTTGAAGCATTGTTTTGTATTATAAAGGAGAATTAGTGAGCTCGAGCTTGTATTGATGCCGACTAGTGTTAATTTGAAGCTTCTTGAGCATGATGGCAAATACTTTTTAGTAGGCTTGTGATTACACTTGCATGTTTACTTACATTGAAAACTGTTATCGACCCCCTTGTTGTATGATTAAAGTTTTAACGTTTATCAAATTCACTTCATCCACTTCTAAGTGCAAACGATCGTTAAGCAATATATAACCCAACAAATGAGTTGGGGTCGAACCCATAGGGAGCGGTATGTGTTCAAATGCAATCAAGAAGTACAAATGTGATCTAACTAGTTATAGGAGTATAAATTATCAAAAAAGACATGAAACAAATTAAAAGGAGTGACACAAATGTCAGATGGAGGGTTTTGGTTTGCAATTATCAACTACAACGCAATCACAAACAATTTGAAATAACAATAAGGAGAGGAATTCTCGGGATGTGATCGATTATAGACAAATTTTGATATATGGGTAATTTAAACTACTAGTAAACAACTAAAAATCAGTGGGTAGGCTAGACTATAAGGGGGATTGTTTTCTCTCAAACGACTATCCCGAATTAAGTGATTTCTTTCGAACATCAACAAGCATAGCAATGAAGAACAACCCACACCTTAATTCATCCACTCTCTCGAGCTAGATGGATAGCATTGGGTGTAGGATTTACTCTCTCGAGCTGAACCCAGCTCAACCTAATACCTACAAACCATTAATCAATAGCCTTAGTTCTAAAACCTCTCTCTCTCACAAGCTAATAACACAAGGTTAAAACTGCATTTGCAACTACAATTCACAAACTAAACCACAACTAATGATTAAACCCACTTCAATATAGCATTTAAACTGGTAATTAACAATACCCATAAATTAATTCAACCCATAATCACATGATCACACCCCAAGAATTGGTGTTTTAGCCAAACATCATAAAAAGGTAAAAACGGTTACCAAATCGATTAACCATCAACTGGGTAAGAGTAATTAAGCCTTTACAATGCTTAAAACCGAAGAAAATCAATAACCCACTTGCAAAATCTTTGAATTGAATCTCTAAAACCTTCAAGTCTACTAAGAACTATTCTTAAATGGTAGTAAACTAAAATCTAGAAAAGAGAATTTCTAAATTCACAGTTCAAAATTGTATTTATAGTCGCCAAAAATTAGCCACGAAGGGCCATCAGGCGAGGTAAGTAGGGTTCGCTGAGTGGTTCGTCCAACCGCCCTTTGGTCTCTTCTATCGCCTTTTTGCATTGGCTGCCAACATCCTCAAGTCCTGTAACTTTGAGTAATCACTCTTTGCATCGAGGAACTGCTCGGCGATCCACTGACTCCCCCTTTCCTATCGTCAACTTGGTTTCTTCCCTCAGGGCTGGCACACTGGAACTTTAGGCGGTCAAAAACCCACTCGGCGATTTGCCAAGTGCTCTTGGCGATCATCAAGCTCGCCTTTCTTCACTTCTTCAGTTTATTTTGTTCCTTTTTACCTGTTAGTGTCCTTGCTTTGTTTCTTAATCCACATACCTGAATATCAAGGCTTTAACATCAGTTTATAGTACAAATAAAGCATTGGAGGACACTAAATCTATATAAACAAAGCCACAAATGAGTCCAAATCTCGGACTCATCAACACCCTCAAGTTGAACTTTTGCTTGTCTTCAAGTAAAACTCAAGATCAGTAGTTCAAGAAGGATGTCTCAAATAGTACTGCATGAGACTCAACATGAATGCACTCAACAAGGTTCAACTTACTCATGCAATGATCAATTGTACACTCAAAGATTCAAATTGTGACTCACCATTATCAAAGATGCTCAAATTCACAATACTTGCTTCAAATGCAAGTTCAAGCTCAATAAAGGTACTCAAATGCCCACACAACAAGGATGAATCCATATTTACACAAAATTCTTCAACAATTTAGAGTTCCAGAATCACATATAACTCTCACACTCACACAGATGAACACATGCATGACTTCACCCATAGGTTTGCCCTTATTTTCCAGTCAACATTCGTTTCAGCTCACTCAAGATTACAAAGTTCTTTTTAAGGCTTGTAACGGGGATGAGTGCAAATGTATGGTCATTTAGGCTTAGTGGCTTCTACCTTCGTGAAGTGTGGTCTGAACATCACTTTCCTCCTTTTCTTTAACATTTTAATCATGCTTATAATAATGCTCATAATCCACCCCATTATTCAACTTCATATGAACTACCGGATACCCCATTTCTTTTGCAACTTCCACTACTTTATTTCACAACTTTTTTATTCTTTTTCTTTGCTTTTTTTTTCTATATGGAGGGGTTCCATATTTTTCAAAATCATTACTCAAAGGGGATTTCTCACACTTCTTGACCGTCCTTCTCTTTTCACCACACCCCAACTTAGGCTTTTTGCCTAAGTTGACTATTCAACAAACCACACTTCATGAAAGTTATGGGCAAATGAATAAAGAGGGACCAAAATTGTTCAAGTTTCTTCCAAGAAAAGGATAAGGCTCAAGAGGGTTCACACAAGGTTCACACATCTCACAAGGTTGGCCACAAAAGTGGTATATTGTCAAATTGTTTTCACTCTTCAAAATTGTTGCCTAAGATCATTTCAAGTGCTTGCATCACTCAATCAACCGGACCAACGGGGCAAATTTTAGGTGTTCTCACACACACTATTCAAAGTAATCTCATCACACAAGGCATTGACACCAATATCAAACAATACTCCACACTCTCTAGCTAGTGTGCAATGTTGATCACAAGAGACTCATTCGATAACCGGCTACTCACAACAAGATGGTAAAAGTTCCCACATTGTCTACGCAACTTTATTGGCCTATCGTAGCCGTATATTCATTTCGTTCAATTAAGAGCACTATTCAAGTCATCGGTATTGATCACAGCCGATACTAAGCACAAGAACATCCACAATCACAGACAATAGAGGTGGAATTTTTTTTAAGATTAGGTTCAAAACCATTTCTATTGAAAACAAGGGGCCACAAGCTCAAACATCCACAAGATTAAGATCAAAACACATATATAGATCAGCGAACCCCAATATTCACAAACAAAATAGAATCACAAGAGGTGTAGGTATGAAAATACCTCACCTTACCCACAAAAAGAAGCCGTTGTCCTCAAATGTAACTAACACATAAATAATCAGTAAGGACAATAGAGTGGGAGGTAAAAATGTCATCCAGCTAGGCTAGGCCTGGGGTGAAGTCTGCATCGTAGCCGCTCTATTTGTCGGGACATCAGTGTCCGGAGTAGCACTCTAAAGCTGGGCATCACTGCTCGGTGTAGCAACAGTTGTTGCTTCGCTAGAGCCGGCCATAGTAGTGTCTCTCAAGGAGGCCTGTCAGGCTGTCTCAAACATGGCACCCTCTAGATCGACCAGATCCTCATAAACAGTCACATCTCGCTCCTCAAGCTGCTCTTCATTTGTCTCAGTCTCAGACTCAACATCAATAACATCCTCCATAATATCATCTCCGGTGGTAGCTGGAGGAATATTAGAACAGGCCAGAACATCTGCACCCAGGAAATCAGGACCTCTGCCGACTCAAAAAGTGAAGTGAAGTATGTGGACTTTAGATTGTCCACATCCTTCCTTAGCTCATAAACATCAGCTTTCAAAGTCGTAACCTTAGTGGTAACCCCCTGTCATCTCTCACAAATCTCTACTCTCATCGTGAGAGCATTAATTGAAGCTTGGAGAGGTGTCAACACAACTGTAATGGCTCTCTCAATCGTCCAGGGTACCTCGGCCTCTAGCCGGGAAACCCGCACATTGGCAGAATGGGCTAGGTTCCCCATCTTGAGGAGCAGGGCCTGAGTGATCGGAATCCTTGAGGCAGTGGTACCAGTAGCAGCTCTAGGTGGTGGGAGAGAAACAAAAAAACTCGGGGCATGAGAAGGAGTGGAAGTAGATGTACCTGAAGGCCTGGAGGTCGGAGTAGGAAAGACTGCCTCTGTAGGTAATGAATCAATATCAACCTCTTGGGATTTATCAACTAGAGCTGCTCTCCTCCTATCAGCCTTGTCCCGTGTGTACTCGGCCTCTATGCACCAGATGTTGGTGGAAGATATGGGTGTAACCTTAACATCCCTCTTCTCGTCACAAGAAAATCCATTCTGAAGACACAACTCTGTAATGAGTACTAGAAATTGAAGGGACGTCTTGCGCTGTTGGGCCCTCATGGACATCTCTTGCTCGATAATCAACCCCAAGTTCATCCTCTTCCTAGATATAATTGATCCGAGACAGGCCACCTTTGGATGGCAGAGAATGGACTCGTTCTGTGATGGCATAATTGAACTGCTGATGAACCCAAACCAGTACCAAGCTGCTATGTTTAGGTCCTTCTTCTCAATAGGTGCTCTGGCCTCAATCCACCTCAGGGTGACGTCAGAAATAAAGGGAGCGAGCCAGCCCTTCAGGTCATCCAAAGTCTGTGCAGTAACTATACTCTGGTACTCGTGCTTAAAGCCTGCAGCCCTCTTAAACACAACATTAATATCATCACTGCCGCATCGTAGTGTCCTCCCTCGGGCCATCACAAACTCCACCTATCTAAAGGAACTGGCCTTCTTCTTCCCCTGGGGTACCAGGTCAGTGTAAGTAGTATAAAACTCTGGGACCCATGTAGGAATATATGGGCCATGGGGCATGGTGAAAACCTCGAACCTGTGGAACCGGAGAGTGCCCACACTGCAGGATGCCTGTCCACTACACCATCCATGGATAACCTATTTTCTTCCAAGATGGTCTTCAATCCATCGGCCTTTAACCGATTGAGTAACCGGTGAGAGGACCCTAAAGTGGTGGTGCTGGAACCACCGTCTGTGCCGGAGCTGGAAATGAATCTGAAGCAGGAGGGGTTGACTCTGGAACCTAGACGGATCATTACGAGCTTTGAAACGTAGCTCTACTCGTCGGGCCTACAGTAACTGATTATCCTAAGGCCAAAGAATGAAGCCTGAGAATCAAAGGAATCCCCAACACTGTCGGAGTTGTGCTCCAGTCTCTCAACTACGGGCGCCTTGCCTTGCTTTTGCCTCTCTTCAGAGGTAACTTCTTACTCTTTGTGTTGGAAGCAACTACTTCCTCATTGATCACAATACCCCGTGCCCTTTTCTGGGGCGGTATGCCACTATCATCCAAGTTTGTTCTATCCATATCTGCAAAACACATTGAAAGGTGTTAGAAATAATTCAAGAAAAGTGCAGAAAGATTCACCGAACTAGTCCCCGAATCACTTAGGCAGCCAGATCGGGCTCATTGAAAGTACCAGCTTGACAAGTTTCCAGAATCAAGGCATGTCGGCGATATTCAGGGCCACTCAGCGAATCACCGACATCAATCAGGGGTTTAGAGTTGCCCGTCGAAAGTTACAGTGTATTTGAATTTTTAGGGGCGCAGAAAGGGCAATCTAAAGAAACTTCCGGCGAGTCACCGAGTGAACTCAGCGAGCTCAGAATTCCCGTTGAAAGTTAGAGAGTGAAATCAACCAAACTTTGAAATTAAAGGTGATCTGATGGGGACTTCGGCAAACAACCAAACTATTCGGCGAGCTCGACGCAGCTCGCCAAACGGCCCAACGTGCCAGTTTTCAACCCCATTTCCCAAGATCAAACCCGCATCCTCTGAATTCAAAATCAAACACATAAATTTTTCAATTAGAGGTAGACCATATGACCCATGTCCTCGGGGTACTCAGACTTCCCCTGATTTGGCCAAAATTGGACATTTGACGACTTTTGCCCTTAAGAATGACATCAAACGCTCTATCATCGGGAAAATTACGTCATTTAGCATAACTCAGGGTTACTTAGACTTCACCCAACTAGACCCATTACTTAGAACCAATTTTAACGCACAAAACACAAGAATCGATCTATTTAAGTTTCATGATCCAGGAGTACCCCTAGGCGTAACACGATGTACAAGACTCCAAAAAGCCTCATACAAGCCATTAGCATATCATGAACATAAAATAATAGAAAATACGGAAAAATTTAAAAAATTTTACAATCGAAGTCATTTTTATAAAAGCAAGCGGAAGCTTTCTATACTTTGTCTCAAACCATCTAATACAACTTTTAGAATAAAACTCTTGGGACGTAGCCCATAAAATAGTCTCAACAGGAAAATAAAAGACATAAAGGAAATAGTGGGTTTTGTTCTAGACGCTATGAGGACTCGCCAAGATCTTCAACTCCTTAGCTCCTTAGAAACCTATCTCCAAAATGGCACTCAAGTCTTCAAACCCTACATTTGATTAGAATGTAGGCAAAGTATACGTTAGTATAAAATGTACTAAATATATTGGCTAGCATAATCATAAGAGATTAAGACAAGGGTTAGTCAATATAAGACATAATCCAAAATCATATGAAATACTTCATGAAACATAAACTATAAGCATGAGAGACAATATCACAATAATAAGCAAAGTCTCCAACATAAACATCATATAAGCATTATTTGACTCTTAGTCATCCATACCATAATAGAACCATTCTCAAGTAACCTCGAAGCACAGTTGTGTAATGTATGAAAGGCATCCCATACTACCCTTCACACTAAGCATAACCTTGAAGTCGTCCTAGTCATACTTACCCTCCTTTAGTCTCATTATTAGCTTACTTCATCTAGATAAGGGAACTATCACCTTTAGTCATTCATATCATGGAAGGCAACTATGGCAACAATCCATCAAACATACACCATAAGCATAAAAAGGAACACACCATAGATACCTTCAAAGCGTACTTGTGCAATGCTTAAGTAAGATCCTATACTCTTACCCATACTAAGTAAAGCCTCTTAAGTACCCATAGTTCATAACTACTATTATTGCTCATACTACTACACTATTTGGGACATAAGCCTCAATCGACATAGACCACGTGAGCTAACATAGAATCTGGTGTCTGCCCCATACCGTAAATGGGTCGCTCTACTTGTCGAGGGTAGAACTATACTCTTAGCTTGGGTGAAATCAATAGCTAAGTAACCTATGTGGGCACATAGTTATGGGATAAAGAGATTGCTTCTAGAAACCTGGACTCAACTATGGTAGAAGGTTTCCATCTCATGAGATACCTACATTGGGAACCCGAGCTCAACTAGTGTAAATGGAACCCATTTGGAAAGCCGGACTCAACTAGTGTAAAAGCTTTCAAGGGGAAGCCATACTCAACTAGGGTAAAAGCTTCCATCTCATATTTATATCCACTCGGTTCTAGGCATTAAGTCCTATTGAGTTAACATTAAGTCTTGACTTAAGTTCATATTTGTGGAAGAATGTATTAACACTCAATCCAACATAACTCATACTATAGCTCATTATATCATGCATGAAAAACTATCACCATCCATGACCTATTTATGATGGCTCTAGAGCCTTTGATTTAATTAGGTGAGACTAGTCTTCGAACCTTAAAATCACTACAAGTGACAAACCTTTCACATTATATGATACTCATGCATGAGTGTGTATATGCAATTAACCTTTCAACAACACTACAACTAGGTCATGAGTATAATCACTTTACTCTCAAAGTGTCTCTAAAGCATGTACTAAACTTCATACAACATGCACACTATCATATCTTGCCCCTTTCTAAAGTCAAACTCATATTAAATCAACACATCTAGAATGACTACATTAGACATGGATGATAACATTCTTCATATAGTTCAATTACTATAAGCATAATCTCATACTTCACCTCCTTGAGGTTCAAGCCTACTTCCAATCTTTACTCCCAGGGTTTATGCACTAAACATGGATGTCATCCTAACTCATCTGATTCTATCACTTTGTGAATCCAAGCATTTCATGAGGTAGATTAGGTAGGTAAAGATCTTCAACCTTAAATCTATCCATTAAGCTTCTATTCTCGTGTATACTTCACTCTCAAAGCCTTAGCTTACAAAGTTCATCCAATTGGATTTGCCCTTAAAACCCTAGAACCATTACTAAGTGAGAACCCCTTTCATGTCAAGTTCATACTCATGCCTAATATCATGTCTAGAATTCTACATTAGACAAGGATATCATCATGACCCAAATGATTCTATCACTTACTACCATCTATTATTCATAAGGTGAATTAGGTAGATAAGGGTATTTCATCACACTTCTGTTCATTAGCCTTCTATTCACATGTAGGTATTACTCTCAAAGCCTTGGTATATATAGTTATTCATATTAGCTTTACTCTCAAGCCCTAGTGATCAACACTCATGACTACAAGCCCTATTCTCAAAGATTCACTTCAACAATCATCATTCATACTTAGTTTTCATGGTAGTCTAATCGTATTCTTAATTACTAGGTGATTCTAGTCATAATTGATCATACAGGTTCAATTTCATCTTTACAAGTCATGATCCATCAATTGAACTATAATCTAATTCAATTCACTTCTATGTGTTCCTAACCTTGAACAATTACTACACATATATTGATTTTAGAAGATCAATTAGAATTCCTTAATTCCACCTCTCGTGGCATAAACCCACAAAATATCACATTCATTAAATAGACTAGGGTTTACCACAGAAATCAAATAAATTCATCATAATATCACAATTCAATTTGAATACAATAATAATTAGGTATTATTCACTAGATTGGAATCATACCTAAGCCCTACCCATAATGTAGAAGGAAACCCTAGCTAGATTGGGTTTTTGACTTCACAATTGGGGGAAAACCTAGGGGGCTCTATGGGTGTAAGAACCCATAGATGATTAAGTTAACATGACTCAATTAAAATCCCTAATCTAGCTTGAAATAATGGATGAAAATCGACCTAGGTTGCTGCCCCAACTTCCTTTCTTCTTCTTCGTCTTCTTCTTCTTCTTCTTCTTCTTCTTCTTCTTCTTCTTCTTCTTCTTCTTCTTCTTCTTCTTCTTCTTCTTCTTCTTCTTCTTCTTCCTCCTCTTCTTCTCCTCCTCCTCCTCCTCCTCCTCTTCTTCTTCTTCTTCTAGAGAGAG
>JAJOOH010035380.1:0-10174 GCA_029582605.1 Solanum gracilifrons | reverse complement strand
TCCCGAAACTCCAAATGACTCGAAAAAGCACTTTTTAACCAACTTTAACTCATAAAAAACTCAACTTCTCAAAAACTCAACTTTTTACCAACTTTTCCTCAAACCAACTTTACAACCACAAAACATGGGACTCGGGGCAACTACCGAAAGGGCAAAATAGTCATTTCCACGAAAAATCACCAAAATGACCTTTCGGGTCATTACACAACCAATCAAAGTTGGATAAGGCTCCACCCATTTTTTGACAGGTGGATCGTGGGGCCCAAGCTATCAGGTAAGGCTGGAAAATGAAACCAAAAGGAGAGAGAATGCAAAGTTTGAGTGGAAATCGCAAGACAATTGTGGGGTCCACATCAATTTTAGTTAAATAAATTAAAATATTATATTAAAAGTGGAAAAGTGCACAGTAAACAAGGTAAGGAAGGAAATAAAAAATCATGTTATTAGCTTATCAAAAATTTTATTTTCTATTTTATAAAATAAAAGTTATGGTTTAGATACAATTTCAATTGACCACTACTTTATTTGATTATAATAAATTTTGCACGTTTTTTAAGAAATAATAATAATTTATATATATGCCATACTCTAGTACTAAGCTAGCGGTTGACTATAGATTTTCAAATACTTTTATCAAGTTATTTTTTCGTGAAATTTCATCATGTGTTTTATTCTAAATTTTGAGACAAATATTCAATCTTTTAAAGAAATATGATATATATTTCTAGATTCTAAAAAATATTAAAAATATCCGTAATTTTGTATAATCATTTTATGAAAACGCATGACAACAATTATAATTAGTATGAATTTAAAAGAAAAAACAAACAAAAGAAAAATATCATTAATTTTTATATGAAAAAGTATTATTAATACTTGTAATTGAAAGTCACATCGGATAACAAGCCTAAATGAAAATTGTATAATATATATATATATATATATATATATATATAAGTTTTATGCAAAGAACTACGACTGAAACTCAATCCAAATTATAAACAATGGGTGTTATTATTTATTTAAAACACCCATGTTGAACTCTATTTAACATTTATTTAACGTGTTGAATTGAATATCTATTAAAAAATATTATTCTTATATTGAAATTTATTTACACTCTATTTTCTTTAAACTCGCGTTACTTTTAAAAATAGTTTTATATTACAAGATAAGATAAGATTTGCGTATATTTTATTGTCTTCAAACTAATTTACTATTAACGTCAAATACCAAATTATAAAATAAAAGTTTAAAGAAAATAAAAATATTGATCAGCTAATAATATGACTTTTTATTCCCTTCCTTACCTTTTTTACTGTGCACTTTTCAACTTTCAATATAATATTTAATTTATTTAATTGAAGTTGATGTGAACTCCACAATTGTCTTGCAATTCCCACTCAAACTTTACATTCTCTCTCCCTTTGATTTCATTTTTCAGCCTTAACTAATAGCTTGGGCCCCACGATTCACATGTCAAAAAATGGATGGAGCTTCACTCAACTTTGGTTGGTTGGCCCGTAATTTCTTTTCCCCTGAATCACACAATAGTCCAAACAATTAATTCGCAAATATAAGTAAAAAAGAAACCCATAACTTAGTTTTTCCTGAATAGCAAGGAATGTAGATTTTCAACAAGAACACAAAAAGATAAAAAAGGACCTACAACTTTTCAGCCATAATTCACACAAACAAACGAACTAGACACTGAATAATCTGAAATTAAACTCAAAAAAATCATAAGTAAACACATAAAGAGAACTCCAACTCAAACCATCCGACCAAAAGCACAACCGAGAAACAGAAAATCAGAGTTGAGAAGATTCGATGATAATAACTAAAGTGTTCTTACTTCTAGCCATGCATAGCTGTAGAATTTTTTTTAAAAAAAGGTGGAGCTTACGTGGCTTTTCAAGAGCAGGATGAAAGCCACGTTTTAGTGCACAATGAAGTGAAAAGTAAAAATTGCCATTAACTTACATTTTATTGATAAAAAGCAGCCATGTTGATACCACTTTCTCCACTCATGCTTCTACTATAGTAAAAATTGGATAAATTTAAAGATAATTATAAGTAAATCTATTGCATTTATTGCTTGTAAATGATAAACAATATGCTATAGTCAGTGTGGGAGCCTCTAAGGGTAATTCTTTTTTATTTTATAAAAAAAATCTGTTATATAGCCCATTAAAGAGCAATAACAATGTAAAATTTTATGGGTGTTTTACTTCCTTCGTTACCTGTTATATGGTGTTCCAGCTTTTATGTTTAATTCCATTCATTTATATATATATATATATATATATATATGGGCTGTGATGCTTTTTATACAAAGATATATGGTATGCGAAATTAATTTGCTTCATTAAGCATTTTTTATGCTATATAAAGGTCATTTCTTTTTAATATACCTTTTGCATTTTTGTATTCAAAATACGCTTGTATTCTTATCATTTTTATCTCATGGATTGCTACAATTAATTTTATGGATTTTAAGCTTACAGATAAAAAAAACCTTTTCTAAATCTTGTATAGATTTGTCTAGATTGTATAGAGCTATGCGATGCTTTCATGCTCTTCTTCTTACTAAGTGTAAATGATATTGAATATGTTTCATATTTATGCTATAAGCATGAATGATGTGTAGTGCCTTCTTATACAATCATGATAATATTTGATTACCTATAGGTACTAAGTATTTCTTTTTAAGTATAGGGGTATTATAAAAATATGAATATAATTTGTCTTTGAAAATAATAATTATGAAATACAGAGTTTTGCGTTTATACCTTTCTCCTTTTCCTTCTCTGAACAGTTTTTATCACTACCGCAACAGTTCTCCTTCAGGCTACGAACAATTTTTTGCCTCCACGACCTCAGTCTTCTGGCTACTTTTCTACTGTTCCTCCCTTAGGCTGAAGATCTAGACCTTCACTTAAGACTATTCTGGGAATTTAGAGAAGAGAGATATACAAACAAAACTTTTTATTTCATAATATTATCTTCACACACAAATCATACATATATTTACATATCTCTAAAACATAATAAGAAATACTTTTCCCTGATGGGAGAAGTTCCTTACTCACTTATCAAGGTACCTAACATTGTTCTCTAATGGTTGTTTTTGGAGAAAATGTAGTCTGCCTTCTAAGTGTAATTTATCTCCCCTTTTATAGATATAAGGAGGGACTAATTATTACATTTTTGTTTTTCAGGGATCTCCCTCAAAACTTTGATAATTATTCTACTCGTCCTTCAATCATAGCTGTAAAGATAAGGATGGCCGACCAGATTTGACATCTCTTTTTGACCAAAGAGATAAAGTATTGAGAGATAAGATTTCATTTCTCTTTCTTCAGGACGTAAGTGCTTACGTCTTTTGTTTTGTCCTTTTCTGACTGTCTACATTTTTGCTTTTACAGCTGTTTGCTCCCAGTTGTGACTTTATTCACATCCATCTTCAGGTATCGAATGTTTGTGATCTAGAAACTTGCATGCAAGCTTCCATGTTTCTTCAGTTGCTTCTAGTCTATGAAGCTCTATATCAAGGATTTTTTTCCTTCAATATTTTGGATTTGGACTTCCCTTTAGTCATCAAGACCCAGTAGAAATTATTGTCCAAGACTTTGTAATCTTCATCATAAAAATGTTTGAGAATAAAATATAGTGCTTTAATTTCCAAAGCTCTTTTAGTTTGTATTCATTTTTTATTTAGGTGTGAGAGTTTTTTATCAACCCCTGTTGCCTTGATATTAAAATCTTTCAATTTTCCCACTGTAATATAGTTAATTGTTGGAAAATATAGTTTCAAATCTTTGCTTTTCATGGAAATACTAAAGAATCGGCAATAGACTCCTTCTCCTTCTGTATAATTTTTTACTGAGTTTATCAGTTGTGCAGGTAGTTTGGATATATCCTATAGATCTGGTTTAGCATGAACTTAGTCTAAGTAACCAAATTCAAATAATTAAGTTGTAAAGCCTAGTGATCCGTTCGAAAATATTGAAAGTCTTGGAAACAAACTAGTTGTCCCTAAGACTCCGAGTGTTTCTCAACTTTCTTTAGGGAGACTATAAATATATCTTGTAAAAGCAAGATATTCTTCTTCTTTCGAATTTTGTCTTCCAACCTGAAAAGAAGAAAAAACTTTTGTTCCAGATGGAACCTTGTTAGTACTTCCTTCTGATTTTCCAGAGATAATTTTTTCAACTTTCGTTGAAAATGTTCTCGTTTCTTGTTTCGAAGAATTGGCCCTTTTTTGGCTTGATTGGCTTTTACCTTTGTCCTTGGACTTAGGTTTCGACATATCCATGCTTACCGATGAGATGTTTTTGGCACTAGGTGCTAGTAGGACATCTCCTGCCACTTTGTTGGGATTTATATTTCCTTCAGGATTTGAATTCCTTTTTGAACTTGTGTCCAAATGTTCACATAACAATAGAAATTCGTTCATATTTTCAGTTTGGTCATCACTGAGTTGATTGATTTCATATTGCATCTTTCTTGCTTGTTCGGACAAGCTGGTTAATTCATCTCTGATGTTAAACAGTTTGTGGCTTGTGTCGTCAATGGACTTTTTCACAAGTTGCATTTTTTCAAACACTCTGTTAATAAGAATCTGTGTTCGATTGTCCATATTGGACGTTTCTTGAGAGAAAATCTGCAAGAAAGTTATCAATTCCTTTAATATGCTCTATTTTAAAAGAATAGAATGATAATAAAACCGGCCACCTATGCAATCTCCTATATTTCGATTCTGATGAAAGTTTGTTTGAGATTAAACCTGATACCTGCGTGTTATCAGTTCTAATAACAAATTGCTTTGATAAAAGGAAAGCTGAAAATTTCCTAATTCCTCTAACAATGGCTAATAATTCCTTTTCATTAATGGAATATCTCGTTTCTATTTCGTTAAATGTACCACTTCTGTACCTACAAATTTCATTTAAATCGGTTTGCAATAATGCTCCCCAATGATAGTCAGAAGCATCTGTTTGTAATACCAAATTATCATTTTCTTCTGGTAATCTAAGTTTTAGTAACTTAGAGCATTCTTCTTTTAATTTTTTAATGCACTGAGTGTGCTCTTCAGTCCATTCAAGTCTGCTGGATTTTCTTATTAATTTTTGCAGAAGAAATTCTCCTGCATAATTGAAACATCCTAAAAATCGTTGTATTTCCTGTTTAGTTGTCAATTTGTCAGGAAATTCTACAATCTTTTTTGAGATGTGAGCTTGTAATTCTATTTCATTTTTTGAAATAATCATTTCTAGAAATTCTATTTCGTTTTTGTTTATTTCTACCTTTTTCTAGCTTAGAATAATTACATTTTTGAAACATATTTTTGAAAATTCTTTCAGATGTGTTAAATGTTCTTGATATATGTTCGAACATATTAGTATATCGTCTATATAGACGATTAAAAATTTCTTTCTGGAAAATATTTTGTCCATTTTTCTTTGAAAGATTTAAGGGGCATTTTTTACTCCGAAAAGCATTACTATCCATTCGTAATGTCCATTGGGCGTACTAAACGCTGTTAATGGGATAGATTCTTCCGTTAATTTTATTTGCCAAAATTCACTTTTACAGTCAAATTTTGAAAAATAAGTTTTTCCTTTGGCAAAGTTTATAAGATTGTTTTTATTTGGGATAAAATATCCGTCAAATATGCAATTTTTATTTAGCTCTTTATAGTTTATGACCATTTGAGCTTTTCCTCTTTTTATTTCAGCATGGTTTCTTACCATATACGTTGGACTGCTATGAGGACTTTTACTCATCCTAATAAGTTTTAGGTTGATTAATTCCTTGAGTTGAGTTTTAAACTCAATTCTATCATCTTCGTTATAGAGCATATGTTTTACTCTAATGATGGTACTTGGGTCTTTAAGTATTAAACTGGCCTTTTCTTGATTTTTTCTCATTTTTCTAAAGGATTTTCACCATAAGATTTTTGTAAATTTTCTTTAATTTGTTCTAGATTAAGACATTTACAAGAGATTTTTCTTAGATTTTCTAAATGCTTTCTCTTATAATTTTCATTTTCTTTTTCAAGAATGTAAGGATTTTGTTTTCTTGGGACTTTGATAAAGTGTCCGCAAGGGGTTTTGAGACTTATCATATGTAATGTCTGATGATAATCTTGAAATTGTTGGAGAAAATCATTTCCTAACAACAAATCAGTTTATCATAGGCAAATATTTTATTTATAGAAACAATTTTTGATCCTAAAATTATTTCCACTTTTTCTTTTGACTGTGATAGTTGTTCTTTGACACCTGTAATACCAATCATTGATATGTTGTTTTTATTGATATCCCAGTTTTTTAGTAAAAAAAGATTTTGCTAAACTAGCTTCTGAACCATTATCAATTTGACAACAGGTTGTTAATTTAGTATCATAGAAAGTTATTTCTATGAAGACTAAAACCTTAAAAGATGTTTTTTTGGGCATTTTTAGATTATTGGTAAGTAACAAGTTTCATTTTTGTAACTCATTTCAATTTCATTTTTCCCTATACTATAGTCGTTTAGACTATTAAGCAATAGATTTCCTAAGATTAGGTTGTGATCACTTTCGTGATTTGTAATATAACAAGGGACTGTTATTCTTATTGTATTTAGTTGTATTGGTAAATCTACCATATTTATACAACTAAAGTTATTTCCTTCAAAGATTTTATAGATATAAGGGGTACCTTCGTAGATTGGTAATCCATCTAATATAGTACCTTTGACATGGTTAGCCGTTGCACCTGTTTGTAACAAGATTTCTTATTTTTTCCATTCCGATCAGTTAAAGACTCTTCCTGAAATTCTAGTAATGTTAGAGGTTTCAAGAATCCTTTTGGAATACCTATGGGATGTGCTTTTCTTTATTGAATTTCTTCCATATTTCTAATGAAAGTCTTGGATTGTTACTGAAATTTCCTTTTTCTTGTTTGTTTCCAAATCGAATTTCATACTCTTCTGGAATTTGTGCTTGTTGAATTTTTGCTTCAACGATTCTTGCTATTCCCGTACATTCCTGATCTATTTCGATCATTTATTTATTTTTGTATATACTACCATAATTGGAGTTTGTCACTGTATATAAAACTTGGTAATAAATACTCATGATGTGATTACCTGGTTTAAATAGGTCGTTTCTTTTGACCTGAAAATATAAGCTAAACGCATCATTAAAGTCTGCATCCTTAAGTGAAATACAATACTTAGGATAATACGTAAATAGAAGCTTAGTATAAGCTAAGTTTCCTTCAATTATGCCAAGATTTCCTTCTCTGGCATTAATGATTCTTTCATCTGAAAGGTTGATGACAATAGGGGAATTGATCCCTTCTTTAAAAGTTGACTTAACTAAAATTTGGATTCCTCCCAAATGGACATAATTCATTTTCTTCCCTTTTTCTTTCAGGAATTTTTCTGAGGATCTGTTCGATCATTGACTTAGTTAAAAGATTTAACTTATGCCTTCCTATTGTTTGGGTAATTTCTATTACCTTTTCCATCTCTTGATATTCATGATATGAAATTTTATTTCTTGCAAACATTCTTTGCATTCTGTTGAATATATTATCTTCAGTTTTTGAGATTAAGTTGTAATCATTGGATTTTTTTTTAATAATTCTCCATCGAATGTTGCTTTTCGGGCGTATCTCCTTTGATCCTCTTCAGTTTCTATAATTTGTACTGAATTTTCCTTTTCCTTTTGTATTTCTTGATTCATTTAATCAGATTCTTCTGAGCTGGTTGAATATTCTTCATATAATTCTTTATAGAAGTCATCACTTTTTATTGACGTCACAAATTCTAGATCTGAATCAATTTCTTGTCTATCAATTTTTGATATTTTTACTCTTTTTATGTTACATTCGTAACTTTTGTGTCCTTCGCCATAGTTGTATCATTTACATTTTTCTGTTGTTCTTTAACATTATTTTTTCTTTTGTAATTCCGTTTTTAGGTACATAATTTTTTCATTGAAATTTTTTTTCTTTATTAATCCTTTTTGGTTCTTTCTTCGTTTTTTATAGGATCTATCATTACATCCCCATTGGGTTGCAGCAGTTGTATCTAGGCAATATATTTGGGTGTTTATTCTTTTAGCTTTTCTTTGTATGTTATGAGCCATACAAAGTTCTCCAAGCCTATTATTTAGGAAAGATATTCTTTGTCCTAGAGTATCTCCTTCTATGTTTTTTTTTTCATATTCTTCTCGAAAATATTTAGCCCAAAAGCCTGGTAATTTTTGAAAATATTTTTCAGGGTATGATAGCATTTCTTTACTGCTATCAAATATTTTGTAGTAATATTCTTCGAATTCACACGTGTATTCTTGAATATAACTCATTTTGCAAATTTGTAATTTTTCTAATTGTTCTTTTTCTATTTTTCTTAATTTTTCTCTATTTTGTGATGCACTTCCTTCACCACCTAGGAATTCATTTCCTATGAACTGTACAAGGGCTCTTATTCCTTCTTGAATGGATTTTTTGAATCCTTCTATGGTATGATTTTTGATGATTCCTTTCGCATCATCTGACAACCCTGTATGCCAATTGCTTACTTTACCAGTGAAAGTATTTATCACAATGATATATATTTTCTCGTCGGTGTAATTTACTCCTTTTCCTAATAGAAATAAAAGAAATATGTTTTGTGCCCATACATCTAAATCTAGTTCTGGTTCTCTTTTACAGTCTAGGTTTAGGAATTAGGTTGTTCCTACATCTCCTGTTGGGAGTCTATTTGGCATATATTTAGATTTATTGCTATTATGATATTGACTCATGAAGTTTTTACCCTTTTTTGCTTTTGGTACGAAATTTCTTTCGAAATTTTATGGTTGTAAATTTTCTTCTTTTAGGGTGTTTGATCCTTCCGTTATATAAAATTTTCCTCGGGGTCCTCCTGTGTCTCCCTTATTTGTTAGAACTTTTAATTTTTGATCTGAATGATTAAGGTCTTCTAAAGCATAAACTAGTTCGTCTAGTTCATTCATTTTTTTGTTCAGGATTTTCTTCCTTTTTGATTTGTTCTAATTCATCCTTTTCTTCCAAGGTTTATTTACTAGATTGTTCTAGTTCTTTACTTTTGCGTTTTTTCAAAAATTCTTGAATAAGTTTTCATCAAGACTACTTTTTTTATATGAATTTTTATTAGAAAATTTGTCTGCTAAGAGTTCATTTATGTATTTTTGACTTACTCTTTTGTCAAATTTTTCTGTTTTCTCTATTAGATTTGTAATTTTTCGTGGCATATTTTCTTTGATAGATTTTATTTATATTTCTATTAATTTAAGTGTTAAGGCTATTTGCTTATGACTTTCAATTAGGTCATTTAAAATATCTATAACATCTTTTAAGCTCATTTCGATTATTCAGATAAATAATAATTGGATGTACTCATGTTATCCATTATTTCTTAACAGTCATGTATTGAGAATTCAAACTCTTCTCTGTACTTTTCATCAATAATAAGTTGTAAGATATTTTGTTTTAGATCTTTATTTAAGTTGATTACCTTTATTATAGTTACTAAGCTTTTTACATCTAAATACCAGATGGGTTTAATCATCTAGTTGATCTTTTGGTAGGCTTTGATACCAATAAAGCGGTTGTGATGTATCTTTATACAAAGATACATGGTATGCGGAATTAATTTGCTTCATTAAGCCTTTTTTAAGAATTTTTTATGTTGTATAAAGATCATTTCTTTTAAATATACCTTTTGCATTTTTGTATTCAAAATACTCTTGTATTCTTATCATTTTCATCTCATGGATTGCTACAATCAATTTTATAGATTTTAGGCTTACAGATAAAAAAGCCTTTTCTAAATCTTGTATAGATATGTCTAGATTATATTGTAATGTCCCATATTTTACATATACTAGTTTTATGTGAGTAGTGAGGGTTTGAAATAGGTTTGACAATATTCGAAAGAGGTTTGAGACTAAATAGAGTAAGTAAAGTATAATTTGTCATAGTAATCAACCTACTTGCTTAAGCTACTGATTCGGATGTCTTACGTAATTAAGTTACTTACGTACATGTGTAGCTTACGTAGAAAGGATGACATAGGTTCTTAATGGTAGATTAACTGCTGACCTACTTAAATAAGTGGTAAGTAGGTGATGCACCTACTTAGGAAATATGTGGAC
>JAJOOH010035379.1:0-10658 GCA_029582605.1 Solanum gracilifrons | reverse complement strand
TTTTAAAATTAAAAAGAAATGTTAAAAATTAAAAAAAAAATGGAGGCAATAATTATTTTATTAAAGAAAAATATGTGTAGAAAAAGTAGAAGTAGATGAAGCCAAATGAGTAATAATAATAATTCTAATAAGGACTAATGAGTAATAATAATAATTGCAATGTTAGTCCTTGGTGTTAGTCCTTCTATTAATGTACAATTGTTTTTGCACATTGTACAACTAATTAATGCATTGAAAAGTTAATGTACAAAATTATATGCATATTGTACAAGAGTATTAATGCAATGTTGGTCCTTTCCAACTCTCACTTCTAAATAAGAAAAATAAGAAGTAAAGTAATAATATATATCAAAGAGACGGATTCGTGCATGTCTAGGCGCAAAATGAATAATGCCTTTAACACTTGGATCAACATCATTACATTTTATAAATGGTAAGACTCTCCTTCAGTATTGTGATAGGGCAAATTTCAACAAAGATGCCAAATCACAAATGAGGTGGGGATGGGGGTATGTGACTAATGACGGAGAGCAAGCGCACATTTCATATGAGAATGAGAGAAGAAAGTTAGGGACCTTATAAGACTCTGTTCAAAATCAACTATTGAGACGCTTTTTGGGTTAAAAACCCTAAGGACAAATCCGTACAAGCCTAAATTAAAAGCCTACAATGTCTTAACAGTTGAATCAGAATTGTTACACCCCACCGTAGCGTCAAATTTTAGGAACAAGAAACTCTAATAAATAAAAGATAGACAATAGCCTAACGTTCATTCTAATTTCCTATATGTGCTTATAGAAAGGGGAAACTTGATTTACATCATAAAACAAGAAAATCTAAGTATGTTTTTATTAATACAGTATATATATTTATTCTTAATACAAAAATTCATTGATAGAAGTAAAAAACAATTTTTTTGGAAATAGTAACTCATTTCGATACTTAGACTGCAACAACATGTTCCCGTCGTTATAAAAAAGCCAATGGGGAAAAAATTGAGGCCAGAAAACTTTTGAGTAGTAACTTTGGATTTCCTAGCCTAGTCCAGATTTGGACGAAATCGGAGTCAGTGAGGTCTAGGGAAATCCGGTACCAAATGAGATATCGATTAATAATTTTTATTACATGAATGGATAACTAAGACGTTAAGGAACCTGTACGACTTTATGGAATTGAATTCGGGCGAGCAAAACTCCCGGAATTGATCTTAGCGTAAACAGATAGTTTCTACGTGTCGTTGGTTGAAGGTGTGTTGTGAAATGGGGTCTTAAAATTATTAATTTTGCTCAATGTTTCTGTGCAAGCCGCTGAGGCGGGCGGGATTTCTACCGCCAGGGAGGGGACGCTGTAGCGGGGTGAGTGCCGTCATGGCGAGGCAGACGCGACTTAAAGTCGGAAATATATCCCGAAATCATTTTATTCTGCACTTTTCGACTTTGAGAGCAAAGGAACGACCCAGGGTGTTTTCTTGACAGTTTTCCACCATTCTTGAGGCTAAATGTAAGGTTTTCACTCCCAAAATCCGTTTTTCAATCCGTAGAACTTAGTTTCTTGGGTATTTATCGATGGGGGAGGGTTTTGATATGTGGTTTATGGTGGAACAAACCCTAACCTGGGTATGGGGATCAAGGGCTTGAGCCTAGGGTTGATAATGTTGATTATAATCCGGGTAATTAGGCCTCGTTTATTGATCCTTGCGTTAATTGTATATTTTTAGACCACGAAAAAGCGGGAAAAATACGGAATGGGAAGATTCAAATGCCTTAGGGGATTCAAGTTTGGATTCGAGGTAGGTGATGGATGTGATTTCATGATTGTGTGATAAATGTTTGTTCTTGCTTCATTATGATGCATGTATGTATGTGAATGTTGCATTATTGATAACATTAATTGTAAATGAGTATGAGCGAATAAACTATATGCCATGAATCACCTTGATTGTATGATTTTTGAGAATGTACATTGTGATTGTGATTGTGGTATGTTGATTGGATCGGATGCCACGTACCGGCATATTAACTTGGATCGGTTGCCACGTTCCGGCATAAATATGAGATCGGTTGCCACGTTCCGTTATAAACATTAGATCGGGTACCACATTTCAGTATGCTAACAATTTGGGTGTAGGTTCCATGAGAGGACCATTGAATTGTGTTGTGTATCTACTTGTGATGATTACGTTCATATCTAATGGTGATTGAGGTTGGAAGACTATTTGTTGCTCTAAAATGATAACCAATGTGTATTATTGAGAACGTGGAATGCTACATTTATCCTGAAAAGATGACTAATATTGTATATGTTCGGTATATGCCTGTTTATAATGTTGTGGTTACTTGCATGTGTTTCACTTATTGGGATAACCGCGTGATCCTACTAGTACATGGTGGTTGTGTACTGATACTGCACTTGCTTGTTCTTTGTTGAGTATAGGGCATCTTCAGGCAGCTATTGATAAACTTTAGCTAGGTGACTTTTGAGCGTGACCGAATTCAAGGGTGAGCCAGTTCTTTCAAGCTGCCATGGATCTTTCTTGTTGAAGTCCACTCTTTTCGGACTTAGACTATTTGTTTAAGGTGTTGTTTAGTTTCGGGGTTGTACCCCTTGTTCTTAGACTTGTCGTTAGTAGAGTTTTGGTACGATGACTTTCAGGTTCTAGGGGTTGTTCTTCCGCATTAGTTTGGTTAGTTGATTGTTAAAACCTTGGAGTTTATGGGGACTCCATTTTTATAGTCATTTAAACTTGTTTCCATATCTTTAAATGCCTTAGTTTTCATAAAATTTATTTGTTTGGGTTGTAGTAATGATTCTCTCACCGAAGAATTTGTGTGGGTGCCAATAACGACGGTCTGGGTCGTGACATTGACTCTGCTTGTGGCTTCTTAATTTGTGAATTGTGATACATTAATTAACATATGTAACAATTATTATTATTTCGGAATCAAATTATTTTCACTATGAATTCTTCAAAGTAGTTGTTGTAACCGTATTTTAATTATTTTTAAAAAAAAAATGAGTGTGAAATGTTTAAATTTCTTTTTTTAATAGAAAAATCAATATCTGAATTCACACTAAAAAATAAATTAATTAATCTTCGGTTTCAAAGTTCAAAACTTCTTATTTGCCTGGAGGATTACATTAGAAAGTAAATTATTCACCTCAAGATGAGAAGATTTTATTTAATACAGTAGATTAATCTTGAGTATATTGATAGTATATATTTCGACCATATTGATATATTAGTTGGTGAGACAATATATATATCCGTAACTGTCCTATTAAAGTTTTTTGGTATATTATATGGTTAAATCCATTAGTCTAATCTTATAATTAGTCAGAACGAATGAACCAATGTTTTTGGCCCTCTTTGATTGGTTTTAATGAAAACCAACCCATAATCATACATTTTTTGTCTACATTATATTGATTTATAATTAATATAAGCAATCATTTGTTAGACTGCTTACCAACTAAATCTAAAAGAGTAATTTAAATGAAAAATAAAAGAACTCCGTTTATCTTATAAATATTGTATTAGTTATGCGGATTTCTAATTAATTATAAATCAAATACCATAATAATTTTACACATAAATAATTTACCTTCTAATCAGCTACCAAACATTATATTATTTATACATGCATAACTCATGGGTCTCCAAACCAATTATCAACCGCCCTCTAACTCTTTTAGGTTGATTTTTAACGAGTGTAATAGGTATAGATTTTGTTGTGTAGATGCTCAATAGGTAGAACTCTTAGTTGAGGTATTTAAATAAAATATGCAAATAACTTAAAGTGATAGTATATAACTTAAGCGTTTAATTTAAGAATTAATTTGAATTGTCCATGTACATCAATTAATAGATAAATGTACAAGGAGATTTAATGACGAGCTGAAAGTACATGTTGCCCTAATCATTTGAAAAAAGTGCTCAAGTACGAAATAAATATTAATATGCCCCAAATTAAAAAGAGGTAACATGTACAATGAGAAAAGGAGAGTATTAAATTATTTATTTATTTATTAAAGTAGTTAATCAATGATACTAACCATTGATTATAAGTTATCAATCAATTTTATTACTTATAATTACCTTTAAATCTTTTACTAGGGAGGAGGGCCAGTCTCCTCTTCTTAATTCCTTTTTAGTATTATTATATTTAATGTTCGTGTTGTATTTTATTTTATATTGCTTACTTTTACATGTTTTATTTACTTTTATTTATCTTGTTATATATTTTTTTTCAATCTTGTTTTGATTACACTTTTTTTTGAGTTAAGGGTTTATCGAAAATATTCTCTCTATCCATAAAGGTATGAATAAAATTTGTGTACATTTTATCCTTTTCAAACCTATAAATATTTTTTATTATGTCAATATATAGACCAACAATATACATACTAGTAAAATGTCAAATAAATTCCTACCTAAAAAGGGATTTTAGTTCTTAGTCAAAGATAGAAAATATGTGGTTCATGTAGGATCATTACATAGAGTTGACCTTTCCCCTATTGGCAAATAGTTAAGACTTTTTTGTTCTGTGGTTCATATACATAAAAGTCAGAAAAGTATGACTTATATTTTGTTCAGTCCACAAATAATTATAGATTTACACAAATATCGATTGTAGTGCAGTAATAGAACTGCTTCAATTTTAATCAGAGGGCTCGTACCAGAGGTCTCAGGTTCAATCCCTGGATATGGAAAAAATCTTGTTTGGAGCGGCCGAGCGTCACCCTCAAATGGACCCTGCTGAATGTAGTCGAGGCTTCAATGTCGACTCCGAACACCGAGTGGAAAACCAAAAATATTATTATAGATTTACAAGAACCTAACAAATATAATTACAACATCCTTTAAGAGGAAGGTAATTGTAAATTTTTTTATAACCATGTGTCCGAGCCATTAGCTTCCACACACCTTAACTAATCCACAAAATATGTATCACCTCCCACACCCCCTTAATTTAGAATAAATCATAGTAGTTCACATTTATCCATTTTTAAACGAACTAATTAAAACGATGGATACAATAAATTTTTATAAGGTTGAATAAAAAGTTTAGCTTCAAAAAATCAAATAACTTTGTCGAGATTAATAGCTAAAAAAATTACAAAAAGAAAGAAAAAAAAAGAAGCAAACAACAACAATAACACAACCATTGTAACTTTACAAGCGGAGTTTAGAGAGAAAGATGTGTACTGACTGTAAATCTAAATCTTACTCTGATCTAGTTATTTTATTATGATAGAAAAGTTGTTTCCGATAGACCCTCGGCTTAATGAGAAAAAATGCAGAATATTTTATTATTTCAACCAGCTAAATGTAATGGGGATTAGTTGAGAGTTTTTTTTTTTAAAAAAAAAAAATTAACCAGAAGACATTTGTCAAGATTTCTGACTTTAAAAGTTAATTTAGTTTGAAAAAGTGCCAAGTATAATTCAGAATGAAAATGAACCCTGTAATAATCAAGTAAAACATAAAATTAAGGTTCAATGATTTATGCTTCGAGCTTGTTTAATTGACCATCTAACCCAACGTGGCAAATAGTTAAGATTAATGTAGTGACTAAGCTAATAATAAATTGCATTTTAAATCTCCCGATTACGCTTAAAATTAGTAACGTACAACTATAACAACATATTCAGTGTACAAATAAGATCTAAAAAAATATATATACGCAACTTTTATCCGGCCTTCTCTTAATTAAAGATAGAGATACACTATTTCAAGTAACGTGCAACTATTTCTACATTCTGCCAATTGGCAAGACATTGTTTTTCTTTAATATTTTTTTTTAGGTAGAATATCTTTATTAATTTAGTATTTCAATTTTTAAAACGTTTATCATAAATCCTTGTGATATCAACTTGTCCATGTGTTAGATTTTGAGATTTTTGATCTATTGAGTAAGATTTGATTTTTTCAGTTTCCTCTCTTTGGGTACCTTAAAGGATAAAATTAAACCATAAATAAAAATAAAGAAACAATCCAAAACTTTGTCAAGAAATAAATAGACCCCTAAAATCGATAACCAAATAAAAAAAGTATTATAGGATTACTGATTTCAGGTTATCGATTTAAAATTTTATACATAACGAGTATCAATTTGGAAATGGATCTAATTTTTATATCAAATAAACAGATTACCCAAAATCAATAATACTACTTCACTCTAATTCTTTTGCCCCAAAACATCGATCAACCATATTTTTTATCGGTAATGACATCCAATGAGTTTAGATCATTGAACAAGAAGTCACTGATGAAGCAAATAAAAATTCTTTTTTCATTTCAATTTTTATATTGAATACGTTAATCAATCGATATAGATAATCATCAAATCAAAGCAAAACAACATAATATACGAATTCCTTACAAATGTTCTTTCACTTACCTAAAAATTAAATTTTGATCGATGTAAAGTCAAACGACAGAAAACAAGTGGTTTAGATAATTGACCTTTCCATTACTAATGTGACAATCTTAACTTATGAAGTCACAATGTTTGACTATAATTTGTTATTGATCAAATTAATGTTGATCATTTGTATGTTCTACAAGTTTACCTTTTTATCATGAAGAATTGATTTTTTTTATTAATTAACATTAATTGAGTGAGCCCCTTTTGTCTCTACTTTTTATGGTGTTCCATTTGTCAAATTCAACCGTTTTAGGTAGTACTTATATATATTAACGTTGGATAATATATGCTATAAGTTAGTAAATTAAATGATTCAATTTTTTATATGTTATATGGTATAGTGTAAAATACTAGTTTGAGTTTATTCATTAAAGTAAAAGTTGATATATTATATGATACCGTGTTAATATAATATATGGTAAAATTTGGTATACTATATGGTATCTAATTGGTATAATATAAGTATATATTAAGTTTTCAGTAAGGTAAACATATGGTGATTCTTTCTTTAGTCCATTACTATGAGACATAATTGTATACCACGCAAAGACACAATATTTTGACGAATTTGTATCAATAAAGCACAAAGCTAGATAAAATTATTTAAAAACAACTATCAATAACAATGTTAATTCTGCTATGGATAATTGGTACAAGTCTTTTTGTTATGACCGTCTATACAACATTTACTATAAATTACTTTCGATCTCTTGAATTTAACCTCGTGAAATCCCTTCTTATAGTCATAGTGAGCGGGTTGGGTTTGATATTGCGACCCTTAATTATTACTAGTAACTAACAACGGTAGGAATTTCACTACCAGATGAATGACATTTTTTCAGATTTACTTGTGGGAGAGGAAGAGAAAGCATTCAACTCAAAGCTTGGTCTTAAACAAACAATGAAGATATTAACATCGGTAGTAAACTTTCTTAAGCGAGGACTCTTTCTAGGAATATAATCCATATAAAGTTTTCTACTCATTCTCGATTTTTCTTAGAAACGAGCACAAATTATTTATCTGTTTAAGATACTTTTGAATAACATAAAAGAATAAAAACAACCCAAAATTGTTACCAAGAAAATATGAGATGGACATCTTTTTCCACCTTGATATTAACGTTGAAATTGATGAAGACCAATTACATGGTCTTCTTTCTTGAAAAGAAAAATAAGAGAGAGAAAAGGATCTTTAATAAAGAAACATATCCAAATATAATTGTAATTCAAATAAGTAACAAAATAAATTAAGAGTCCAACAAAATCAGCCCACTAATTCTAAAAAAAAAAAAACTAAAAAAACGTGTATAACCTGTAGTTTTAAAAAGTTGTCATATTTATAATTAAGAACTTAATATTGTAAAAAAAAAATTAGATTTGTATCATGTAAAATAATGTTTTAAACACAATATTTTAGTAATTTTTCTAAAGTAAAACTATTGTTATATACGAATTATTTAGATGCTTAAATTGTAATACTTGTCCACTATACTAAAAATAGATGTCCAACAATACTTGTCCACTTTATGAAATCCATGGATAATTCTACACTTAGTTCCTAATTTATCCTTATCTTTAATTATAGTCATTTTCCTATTACATTTTTCAAGACATTGCATTTATTATAGAGTAAATTTTAGGTTTAGCAAACGTAAAAATCATATTTGTATGTTATAGCTATAGTTTGTATAATTGCGCTCCATAGCAAACTTTAGTTTGCTATGGCTATTAATCTGTATATTTCGGTATACATATAAATAAAAATCTGTATTTGTATATATATAGGTATACAAACTAAAACATAATAATTGTATATAAACAAAATTACTACATATATACAACACATATGTATACCGAATGGGTCTATTTGTATATTTTGGTATACAAATGGGTCCTGCAATTAATTTTTATACAACACATGTATACCGAATGGGTCTATTTGTATATTTCGGTATACAAATGGGTCCTGCAATTAATTTGTATACAACACATATGTATACCGAATGAGTCTATTTATATATTTCGGTATACAAATGGGTCCTACAATTAATTTTTATACAACACATATGTTTACCGAATGGGTCTATTTGTATATTTCGGTATACAAATGGGATGACAAAAAACATGAAATGTTTGCTGCGAATTACAAATAAAAGAAACTATGACTATAGTATTTAATTTGAATTAATAGTTTGTTATTTCATACAATTTTCCCTTTATTATATTCAAAGGTTGATACGTAAAATTACTCTTCTATTTATAGTTTCTTAAAGGTTGTATCAAGTCAATAGTTGACAACTATTGTTGGACAGAGGGAGTATATTTATGTTTTTTTTCTCTTGATTAATTATGATTAAAATTAAAAGATAGTATAATATATACTCAGTATCCATCAAACAATGACAAAATCTATTCAAACACTCCGATTAAAAGTTAAAGATCAAACAACATAGTAACAAGGTTTTGCATTCTTAACTTCTTAACGAGGAATTGAAGTGTTTCTTCAAGAACACACATGCAAAAAAAAAGTTTTAATAATGATGTATTTTGAGGTGACTCTTTAAAATTAAAAAAATGAAAGTTAACCAAATCGTACCGATACCGAAGAGAAACCTATATGATCTAGATGGTTTTAAGAAGTCTAATTTAGTTATACATCATAAAATACCCAAAAAATTGGAATGATATATTTTTTTTAAATAACCGACCGAACTGTCTCAATGACATCCCTACTGCACCATTGTTTGAAATTAGCAATTTTTATTTGTCGTATTTTTTTTTTTTTAATGCAGTAATATTTATTTTTTTCTACTAATAATATTAACAATCTAACATTAACATTAGAAATCAAAGGTAACTTATGGATAAAAAGATCGAGAAATAAAATAATCAAATGTATTACTTAGTTAATAACAATAAAATATGATAAAATTTTGAACAACTAAACCATAAATTTAAATCACCAGGAATATTTGCTACACTTAATTAAAATTTAGAAATACGCATAATTACTATATGTATAAAAATAATAATTTAAAATACAATATAGAATAAAAGATGAAATAACTAAAATATAAATTAGTAACAAATAAATAATCAAATTTTCATAACTAATATTTACCTAAAATAAAACAGATTATTTTATAAAAACTACCTTACTAATTCTAATCAACAAGATTGAACTGGACCCACCAAAATACTACAAATGAGAAAATCAGATTAAAAGAAAGGCATTAAAAATAGGAATTAAAAGAAAGGGAGTTGCCCAGGTTCAATCTTGGGACCTTACACATGAAATGCTAGCTTTAACCAGTAAGTCAAGTAGCTTATTGTGAGGGAAGCACACAACTAAAGCAGACATGTTCACTCAACTATGTGCTTATTCCCTCTTCTTAGATAGTAAAATAATATTTTTTTCAGACCTTATTTGTGAATTTCACTGAGTTAGTGTGAAATATAAGAAAAATTCTTGTGCAAACCGTAGTTCAACCAGTTGCAACGGGTTAATTATCATGTTTTCAAATATCACTCCACTCACTATAAACCAGTTACCTAATTAGTTTTAAAGCTTGATAGCATAAGGTTTGAATATCGCGGATTAAAATAGGAGGTTATTAAGTACTCAATGATTGTCATATTATTTGTGGGAGAGGTAGGGGCTAACCCCCTCTTCTCCTTTTTAATAGTATTATCTAATAGTTCCATAGTTTTTTATTCTATTACTGTCAATTGTCTTATTTATTTTGTATCTTGCAATTTTGTTATTATATTTTTCTTGCAATTCTGCTTTGAAACATTTCTTTGAACATAAAGTCTATTAGAAAAATGATCTCTACCCTACAAAGCAGGGGTGTACATGGTCTGATTGGTTCGAATTTTTCAAATATCAAACCAAATCATTTGTCGGTTTTTTAAATTTATAAACCAAACCAAACCAAACCAATAAAACTCAGATTTTTCAACCTCGAATTTTTTCGTGTTGTTCGATTTTTCGGGTTATTTCGAATTTTTTCGGTAAAATATTCATACAAACATATAATTTACTTGTACTTCAAATATTTCTTTAGTCCTACCAAAATACAACTATCTAAGGTGTTTCTTAAAAAATATAACACAAAATATGATATGATTAATGACACTAAAATATCCAACAAAAATAATAATAATGAAATCGCGTAAAACAAATATTGCAAATTAACAAGTCATAATGAAAATGATCATAATTTAAAA
>JAJOOH010035373.1:0-13977 GCA_029582605.1 Solanum gracilifrons | reverse complement strand
TCTGTTTCAGATTAAGCATAGAACCTAGGAGACCAACAGCTCTGAAGTAATTATCCCAAACTCTTATAGAAACCTCTCCTGTAAGAAATAGGTGTTCAATAGTCTCCTCTATGGGAATAGAACAACACTTACAATTTTGAGAAATGGTAGGATTCCAAAGATGCATTAAACCTACTACAGGAACTTTACCATTCCAAATTCTCCAACCTAGAAAGTAGAATTTAAATGGTAACACCCCTTAGTCCATAATAGTTTAAATCCTCATTCTTATCAGATTTTTGTCTCAATAACTCCCAGGCAGTTTTGACACTAAACTTCCCTGTACTAGACTTAGTCCACCATGGTTTATCTCCATGTTCACTTGGCTGCACAAAAAACATGTTAAACTTGATATGCTCCATAACATACACTGGTAAGGCATCTTGTAAAGCATCAAAATCCTAACTTTCTTCTGTTAGAAACTCTCCAATGTATCTCATAGGGTGACAAGTGTGCATATCAGAATGGTGCAAGTATAAGGGACCAAGATTGGTCCAATTATCATACCACATATTAGAAGTACCCCCTCTGGGTTCCCACCACAAGTATTGTTCTGGGCATTCTCGATTCTCCAACATGTATTTCCAAACCTGAGAGCCGCCTTTATATTGTTCCAAAGTAGGAATTTGTTTCTTACAATATTTATTCCATAAGAAGTTAGATCACAAAGAATTTTGAGTTCTAAATCTCCACCACAATTTAGCATACATAGTCCGAGAAACATCAAACATAGATCTGAAACCTAGTCCTCCTTCTTCTCTTGGAAAACAAACCTTTGCCCATTCAGCCCAGTGCTTACTTCTACCTGATTCCTTACTACTCCAAAAAGATTTAGCAAAGATCATATGCAGTTCCGTAATAACACATTTAGGAAGGGGGTGATAGCAGAAAGAACAAAAATAGGGACACTTTGAAGAACACTAGTAAGAAGAACTTCTTTACCACCAAATGAGAGCATCTTTCCTTTCCATACTTGAAGTTTCCCTCTTACTCTTTCAAATAGCTCTGTGTAATGTTCTTTCCTTTTCCTTGAGTAAGTGATTGGACAACCTAAATATTTAATAGGAAAAGAACCTTTACTCATTCTTGTACATTGTTCCACCTATAGTGAACTCACAGCAGCTATGTTCTAGTGCAAATAGTAAAAACTCTTATCTTTGTTCACCTTTTGACCAGATTGTTTCTCAAAGTCCAGCAAAACAGCCATGATTTTCCCCAAAGAATATTCATGAGTTGAAGCAAAAATAATTGTATCATATACATATGCCAAATGATTTAGATTAGCACTCCACTTAGGCTTCTCGTATCCTATGAATTCAGGATCATCAAATAAGGAATTAAGAGCTCTAGAAAGAACCTCTAATGATAAAATAAACAAGGTTGGGGAGAGAGGATCGCATTGCTTCACTCCCCTAGTAGAGTGAAAAAACCCATAAGACTGCCCATTTAGCAATACCGAGTAATAATTATTAGAAATCAGTCTCCAAACCATATCTACAAATCTTTCCGAAAAATCCATCTTCCTAAGAACTTTCATAAGGAAAAACCATGATACTATATCATACGCTTTAGCCATGTCCAATTTTATGACAACATTAACAGGCTTTCCTCTTTTGGTGATGTATGTTACCAACTCCTGAGCCAAGAGGACATTTTCAATAATATTTCTCCCTCTGATAAATCCAGACTGATTAGAAGATATTAGATTTGAAAGAATATTTTTCAGTCTATCATGAATGATTCTAGACAAAATCTTATTTACAAAATTACTCAAACCAATAGGCCTTATATCTGAGAAAGTTTGAACATTGTCCTTCTTAGGTATAAGGGCCAAATTAGTATGAGTTATAAACTTTGGAAGAGTGTTACCAACAAAGAACTCATGCACCATCCTTATAATATATGATCCTACTATATCCCAACATACTTGATAGAATCTACATGTAAGACCATCTGGACCACTAGAACTATCACCATTAAGACTAAACACAACATTCTTACCTCTACATCATCTAGAATGACCCCCAAAGCTGTATTCTCTCCATCGGAGATTAATTCTGGTATATGAGATAGCAGGGGAAAACTGGTAGTATCCCTATCTTGTTTAAATTGATTCTGAAAATGCTCGACAACTTCTGTTGCTATATATTCTTCCTCCTCTAACCACGAACCTTGAGAATTTTGAATTCTAGCCACATTCATTTTATGTCTCCTCCCTTTAACTAGACTATGAAAGAATCTGATGTTCCTATCCCCACTTTCAAACCATTCATACCTGCTTTTTGTTGCCAGAACATCTCTTCAAAATGAAGATATTTACTATATTCAGCTTTGGCTCTCTGCATAATATTTCTATTCTCACATGTGGGACATTCTTTAAATAGCTTCTCCTTAATTCTTGCTATTTCCTCTCTAATGATGAGTTGCTGAAAAATGTTCCCAAAGGTTTCCTTACTCCATATGGAAAGTGTGTTTTTAACCTTCTTAATCTTTCTCTTAAAATCTAAAAAAAGATTAGAAGAGGTAGTAAAATCCAAATTCAACCTAACCACATCTTTGAATGTTACATGCTCTGTCCACAATTTCAAAAACCTAAATGGTTTCTTTTTACTGGTAATTCTTTCTTCACAAGTAAGAAACATAGGGGCATGATCTGAACCTGATCTTGCCAAGTGTTCAACCTCAGAATGAGAGAACATGTTATGAAAGTCATTATTAACCAAGATTCTGTCCAATCTTTCCAAAATACAATCAGTTCCAGCTCTACCATTCCACCATGTAAATGGACTTCATTTGAAATTCACTTGGGACAGGTCACAAGACTCTATACAAGTCTTAAAGTCTTCATAATCAATAGCCACAACAGGTAGACCCCCAATCTTTTCTTCTCCATTGAGAACAACATTGAAATCACCTCCAATTAGCCATGGTCTATCCATTCTACTACATAATTGATATAAATCATCCCAAAGATCTAATCTTTGGATACTATCACACTTAGCATATACAAATGTTGCATAAAAGCTAAATGTTGAATTTTGATCAAGCATTGTTGCTCTGTGTGTGTTTTTCACTACTGTAACATCATAACCATGATTAGTAAACAACCATATCTTTCCATTGATGTTGTGATTTACCATAGGCATTCTTAGTCTCCTTCTATATCTATTGATGGATCTAACCAACTGAAAAGGCTCCATCGGAGCAACAAATGCAAACTTGTGAAAGTTATGCAACATTTGTACTCTTTGAAATGCATGTTGAGACCTTATTGACCTAATATTCCAAATTAGAGCCTTCACTGATGTTTGTAATATTGGGATATAACCTGTCTCGTTGGTTGGACTCGAAGAGGTTGGGCTGATTCACCATTTCTTGCCATTTCTAGCTGATTTAACAATCTTCATTACCCTTGGGGAAATATATGCATCATTATAAATCTGCTCTTCACTTGATTCTGAAATGTAGCACAATCGACCCCCTTAAGTTCTGTTAGATCCTCTGGCTCTGAATATACATCTTTATGAATGAGAATGTCATGCAAAGCTTTATTTGGTGATTCTGAATGGACCCTCACTACTTGGTTTTCATCAGACTGTAATACTGTAGGAACTACCAATATTGCCATATTATTATCCCTCTTAGTACACTGATTTTCACTTGTCGTACCTATACTACTGCTGCTACGACACTGAACAATTGTATTTGCACTAATGATACTTTTAGAAAATTCTTGTTGTTGTTCATTGATCATATGCACTATTTCATGTTTCTCTGGACTTTTGTAACCCTTATTAATTGAATCCCTTGATATCACGACTACATACATGTCTTCATTATGCTTATCCTCAGTAGTGTGTAGCTCTTCATGCTTCTCTGGACTAATTCAGATCTGTAGATATCGTAGCTAAGTTTACAGATTGCATTTCCTTCATATTTTCTCCTTGTTACTTTCTATGCTTCTCATGACATTTATTCATGTCCATGTTCTTTCTCCCATCATCTATATTTTGTGGTTTCTGCTTATCCCCGTCGTTTCTTACTTTATTACTTTGAGATACCTCTAGCTGATTGCTTTTCTCTAATGCATGCTCTTTGCTTTTCAGTGCAGACTCATTATCATCACTTTCTACAAAGTTATTGATTGTATGCGTAGAAGACCGTTGAGCATCACCTTGCAAGACTGATCCAAATGCTTTTGTGATCCACTCCTTGGTTGATATTATCACTCCTTCTTTCCCTTTGTCTTGAGTCGGGTTCCCTTTATTACTAATAACATTAATTTCTATATTATCAGTCTTTGATGTACTGATGCCTTCCAGAGTGTTTTCCTTTTGGGCAAGAGCATCAAACTTGTTCTCCACTACAGTAGTTATCTGAGGGGCTATATTTGTTTTGCCCCTTCTATCCCTTACCACATTCCAATTACCAGGGTCTCCCACAACTTTCCCACTTGAAAGTATTTTGGCTCCTACTTTTTGCAGTTTTTGAATTTTAGCATCTTGCGGCTCGTGTTTGAGTTGTGCTATGTCCTGTATATGTTGCGCATTTTGCTCTACATTATTCCTAAAATTGACCACTTTACAATTCTCTTTGTTATGTCCTTGCATTTTGCATTCAACACAGTATTTAGGAACGTAATCATACTGAATAGCAACCATATTAGACCTTATTTTACCTGTCTGCACATTTTCTATGTTCATTTGCACAGCTTTAGGAAAATCACCTTTAAGATCTACCAACACCTTCACGTGTGCACAACTAGGTCTTGTCTTGTTTATAGTTGCTTGATCAAGATGGATAGGTTTTCCAACTGTCGATGCTAGGGAGAAAAGACACTCTTTGACAAAGAAAGTAGGTAATAGGTTAGGAAAAGATATCCATGCCATGGCCATTGATGTTTCTTCATTAACCCTAAATCTAGAGTCATAGATCAGAGTTCGCATCCGATACGAGTACCCATACTTATACGTGACATAGAAAGCTCCCTTAGAGATAAGGTTAACAAAATCCTCCTACAGGGTCAAACGAATAAGAACGTGTTTACTCCGAAACAAACCAATCTGACACTCTCCTTTCACCTCACACTGCTTAGGAATGGTTTTCCTTAATTCTTCAAGATCAGACCACTCGTATGTGAACTTCCCACTTTGTTCGTGTCATAGCTTTTTTGTGAATTATCCATATACTAAGTGTTTGTGTCTATCGATATGTGTATGTCCTCAACAAATCTATTACTTTAAAATCGAAAAAAAACTGAGAAAACCGAACCAAACCGACATTAACCAGACCAGCGGTTATTTTTTTTATTTGGTTGGGTTTGGTTTTAGAAATTTAAAAATCGATTAAATTGATTTGATTTTGATTTTAACTAATAATTGATCCAAACCGAACCATGCACACCATAGATGCATTAATAAAATAAATATATTTAACAATCCTTCAAAGTACGGACATATGCACTAATTATATTCAACTTAAATTGGAAGAGTTGTAGCTTGTCTAGAAAAATTGAACTTGTGCACTATCCTTGCTTTCACATGGAATCTGTATCATGCTTTCTTTGTAACATATTGCTCTCAAACTTGTCGGACAACCCTGTAAATTGAATTCTTGGATTTTATCCAACTTTAGATCATAGGAAATTAAAGAACCCTCTCTGCTTTCGCAAAGCATCAGATAATCCTTCCAAATTAGTAATGGAGATTCAATAAGAAGAGGTCTAACTGTGTATATCTTCATCCAAGAATCATATAACCCATACTCTTTCATTATCCAGATTTGCATTAAATCTTGTGCTGGATCATATTCCGGATTTGGATTAGGGTAACGAAGCATTGTTATAGAGTCTCTTAAGACCACTAAACCATAGTGTGGTCCATTGTAGGAATTACAAGTATCAGGCATATTAATAGTGTTAAAAATCTCTGTACCCATATCAAAATAGAGAATTATCATTTTGTCTTTCGATCCAATTGCAAGCCAATAACAAGCACTCTTGTAAAATACCATAGAACAAGGCGCCCAATAAATTCTAGGCATATCTTGATCAATATTCTCTAATTCTCTCCAGAAATCAGTGCTCATATCATATACCTCAACTTTTTGCTCTCTTGAATATGGGTCCCTATAAGGAGGATCATTATAGACTTTAGAAATCCTAACAACCTTGTAGTCATTTGCCATCGAGTCAAATCCAAACCCAACACCATCAACAGAACATCGAAAACCTTGTGGAGCATCACTAGGGCAAGGCGGTAGTAACCTATAATTTCTAGTAGCTGGATTAAATAATATGGTGTTAATCATATTAACCAAAGCTATTAAACCATGACAAGGTCCAATAAATTGGTCATAATCGTTAACAAAAGTGGATTCCAAATATGGCACATCTAGATCTGGTGAAACGGGGTTAAGATCATCACCAAAAAGAAAAGACAATGTAGTTTTATGTTGAAAAGGATCTACTTGTAAAGAGCGCTTGAAGATAATGAATTCTTCTTTAGATGTTTTACTGCAGTTGAGATGGAGGTTGATGAATGTGAAGGATCGAATGAGAATGTACCAAGTTTTAGAGATGCATTTAAATCGAATGAATGACTTTACCGGAAGCCTTAAAAGTATATAAATAATCACATCTTCGGGCAGTTTCTTCAGAATTTCATGTGCCATCTTGGATTCTCTCAAAATGCATTTTGAATTATACTTGAGGAAATGATGTTTCTGTGTGTAGTCTCACTTGTATCGCCGAAACGCAAGGAAATCGCTAACTCATTTGAAAAATAATAATTCTTCCTTCAAATAGTTTTTATTTTGTGGTTATGAGGATTTGCAAATACAACAATTTTCAATGACCAAACACATATACAACCTCTTTAATTTGCCTCAAAATTTATATTAGGACTTTAAGTCAATTCTTGTTTCATTTTAATCCTCTAGCTCTATTTAGCATGAACCATTTAATCACAAAAAGTTGTACCTAGCATAAATATTTAGCATATGTTAGACTAACACTAAAAGGGTTAAAAAATATATAATCATTTAAATAACGCCATCTAATTTATTTTCTCCAAGTCATTCAAATTACTTTGTATTTACTTTAATTAAATCAAGTTATCATCTTTAAGTAATATAAGAAATAGATTAATTAGCTACAGTTGATTACAAAATTTATTGTTGGGATTGATTGGTGATACAAGTTAATATATATTTTAATTTATGTTACTTTGAATATATCCATCTTTTTTTAATTTATGTGGCATCAACAAAATATTTGACATCATTCAGCTAATTATAATTAAAAAAAATTATATGATATTATTCTCCTCAATCTTACTCTTTACTCAGAATTGTAATATTTTATTTAGTCTTTTATAACGTAGAATATAATTGATAGTTTACACTTTTAGATTGAAAAAAGATATAATATAAATTAAAATAAAAAGAATATTATCTTTGCATAGGGAGAGAGATAGAAAATGAGGTAGATGAAGAAAATAAATGGATAAGTAAAGTAGATGAAGGAAAAAATGGAGTTGAAGAGAAGATGGAGAAATAAATATGGTAGAAGGTTGTGAATGAAAAGAATATCGACTATTGATATGTTTAGTCGGGCGGCGGCCGTTAGGTCACTTATTTTGAGTTATGGACACACAAGGCCAAAATATGTGTGCCGGGCGCGCGACCCATCAACCTACTAGCAATGGGGGAGTAAGTACGAAAGCTAGGATCTTTTAGAAAACGGATTCCTATTCAAAGAGTGCATAACCGCATGGATAAGCTCACACTAACCCGTCAATTTGGAATCCAAATTAGAGATTTTCCTTGGGAGGTATCGGGAAGGATTTGGAATGGAATAATAACGATTCATATAGAAGGGATATGTATGTGTTTGGACATTTTCAATATATATATATATATATATATAAGTTACAAATTAGAACTCTTATTTAACCCTTCTTAAAAGTCATAACCTTACGGAAAAGTCACAACTTTTCACGCCCTCAGGCCTCAGTAATCAGGATTCTTAGTTTTTAACCCTTCTTAAAAGTCATAGCCTTATGGAAAAGTCACAACTCTTTAGAAAAATCATATCTTCATAAAAGTCACAACTTTTAATAAAAGTCACAACTTTTAATAAAAGTCAAAACTTTTAACAAAAGTCACAACTTTTCACAAAAGTCATAATATTTTACAAATGTCACAACTTTTGACAAAAGTCACAACTCTTTATTTTTCATTCACACCTTTTAAAATCCAACACTTAATTCCAAGGCACCAAAAAAAGAAAGAATAAACAAAGAAAATTGATTTTCAATTGCAATGCGACATTACAACTCTTGCGCCTCTCAGATCACAACTCATAATGCTGCTGGAATAGTTGAATTCATAATATTTGGTACTTTCGTAAACAAAATTTATATATCTGGCACTATTATTTGTAGGTTTTTTCCACTATAGGGAAGTAAAATCCAAATACATTTATTAAGCGTTTTATGAAGTGTGTTTCACTCCTCAAAGTTTTCTTCCCCCTATTTCATGAAGCTTAATCTTTTAATGTAAGTCATACTGATTTATGTAACTACTGCAATTTCTTTTTGCTATTTTGGTGACTTTTTTTTAACTCTGTTAAAAATCTCAGCAAGGATGATTGAAATTGATCTTCTCTTTTGTCCCTTTTTATTGGCTTCTTCATATACTTTTTGGGAAAATTTCTTGTGGGTTGTGCTATATTTGATAGGATACAACAACAAATATGCGATAACTAATACAGAACCAATGGTGAAGTTTGTTAAAAGAACTAAAAAAATTACTCTCTTGCTTGCCATAGTTATTATATTATTTTGATTGTTTTATCCTAGGTACAAACATTTTTTATGTTGTTGCACTCTTCCTAAACTATTTTGCCATTTTTCTTCCTCTCTTCTTTTTGGGCATAATAAGAGATTAAGTTTTTTTTGAAACTAACAGATGTCAATAGAACTATAACAAAAAAATTATCGACAATATATATGCACATTAATAAAGAGTGCTAGAGCATTTACTGACATTAATTAATTGTCATTAGATTAAATGTCGATATAGACTTTAGGGACATTTAAAGAGAGTACAAATTGTATCTGAAAATATATATTTAGCGGCAATTAAGCTATTAATTATCATTGAAGATCATTTTTGTTGTAGTGATAACTCTTTCTTTTGGCTTCTTTCAATTAAATTTGTGAATTGTAAACCTGGTTACAACCTAACAGACTATCTTTTTGAAAAATATGTTAAGCAAGATGCCCTTTTCCTTCTTGATTGTTAGGAAAGTGAGGTTGTATTTATTATTATTTGTGAGTTCAAGTGCTCACAAAATTATGATGTGAGATTTTAATATGTTATGTATCGAAATTTTGGTTTAGAGTATCATGTTGTGAACAGTTCCATTTTGATGCCGCCTACGGCTTGGTTGATCATTGCATTATTTCTTACTAAGTGCATATTATAACCATCACAATAACTATGGTTTAATTCCAAATAAGTTGGGGCCAGTGATATGAAACCTAAGCAATAGTAATGACTATTCAAAGACAATAAGGAAAGACTTTTATGTTATTAATAATTTTAGATTATTTTTTACATATACATGATACGACATACTAAAATAAAAAAGAGATTAATGGAGGTTCATAAGAAAGGATCCGAAGGTCCTCAATTTCAATTTAGTTAATTATGTTCTTGTATGGACGTGATGTTCCAATTTACTTCGGAGTGTTGTTGTTCGAGAATTTTTGGTCTCTTCTTTAACGGTTGATGTTGTTCTTTATAACTTTCTGGAATTTAGAAAATTTTGTTACTTCTGACCAACTATTTCCATGGAGATTTTCTTAGACTTCTTTCTTATACTTAAAATCCCTCTATGCATGGCTAATAATTTTTATGCAACAAAAACGAAAATTAAAAAATATACACTTTAAGATTTCAAAGGAATATTTTGCCTTAAAATAAAATAATCTTGAAAATATAGTGTATGTATCAAAAATATGAATGTTATTAAATGATCATATGTAAACTTAGTAAAATAGTTCAATCCCGTGTAATGCACGAGTAATTTACCTAGTTATTGTATTAAAGAGAATGATATGTTCTTTTAAGCAAGATTCATTGGATATCCCATTTCTTTTCTCCATTGCACAAGCTTTATTGCAACATTCTTTTTCTTCTTCAATCTTCTTCTTCTTTTGCTTTTCTTCTCTCTTTTTTTTATATGGAAGGGTTTCATATTTTTCAGAACAATCCATCAACGGTAAAATTTTCACAACCTTCTTGACTTTACTCATTTTTCACCACACCCCCAACTTAGGCCTAAGTTGGCTATTCAAATGGACCAATGCTTCATGAAGGTTTTACGTAATGGGAAAAGAGGTCAAATGAGTTCATTCTTCATCCAAAGAAAAGGTTAGGTTCAAATCGGGGGCTACGAGCTTTAGAGTTCATGGTTGGTGATCGTGTGTTCTTGCGGGTGTCAACCATGAAGTGTGTGATGAGATTTGGGAGAAGGGGCAAGCTTAACCCCAGGTTTATGGATCCCTTTGAGATTCTACGGCTGGTAGGAGAGGTGGCTTATGAGATAGCCTTACCTCCAACTCTTTCCAGTGTTCATCTATGTTTCATGTCTCTATGTTGAGGCGGTATGTTCCTAATGAGTCTCACGTGCTTCAATGGGAGTCAGTTCAGCTTGATGACACTTTGAGTTTTGAGAAGGAGCCTGTGGCCATTCTAGACATGCAGGTTAGGTGAGTCTAAAAATATCATGTCAATGAAGGTTCAATAGAAGCAACATCAAGTTGAGGAGGCTACTCGGGAGACTGAGCTGATATGCGGACCTGGTAGCCTTATCTTTTTAGCTTCCAGGTATTGCCTTTGTCTTATTTTCACATATGAAAGTCATTTTAGTCATTTCTATGTTTTGTGCATACTTTTTCAGTTATTCCCCTTCCCGTAGCTTTCTTATAGCTTTTGTGTGGTGCCGGGTTGGGTGGCACACTCCCCGAGGTGTTCGAATGAGTTTGGTTCAAGTTTTGAGTTTTAGAAGCTTAATGTTTGAAAGAGTCGACTTTAGTCAACATCTCAAGATTTAGACATTGGATTGGAATTCTATCAATTCCATCAGCTCCAGAAGGGTAATTTTCGTCAAGTGTGATGGTTGGTTTGGGTTTTGAGGCTTCTGTTTGAGGTTAGTGAGATTAGGATTTTTAGTTTAAGAAGGGGTAATGGTAGATCCCCAAAAGATTGAGGTTGTTAAGAATTGGGTTTGTCCTAGACCTGTGACGGAAGTTAGGAGTTTTGTGGGGCTCGCTAGCTACTATTGTTGATTTGTGAAGAACTTTGCTTCTATTGTCACTTGATAAATTTGACCAAAAAGGAGATACCAGTTGAATGGACTAAAAAAATATGAGGATAGCTTTCAAAAGCTCAAGACTCTTTTGACCACAACACCTATACTAGCACTACCGGTGGAAAGTAAAGATTTTATTATTTATTGTGATGCTTCACATTCTGGTTTGGATGTTGTGTTGATGCAGGAAAAGAATGTTATAGCTTGTGCCTCGCGTCAGTTGAAGGTGCATGAGAGGAATTATCCAACACATGATTTGGAGTTGGCAGTGGTAGTGTTTTCTCTTAAGATCTGGTGGCATTACCTCTATGGTGTTAAGTGTGAGGTGTTTACTGATCATCGTAGTTTGCATCATGTGTTCACTCAAAAGGATCTGAATTTAAGGCAACAAAGGTGGATAGAGTTACTTAAAGATTATGATGTCACCATTCAATACCATCCGGGTAAGGCTAATGTAGTGGCAGATGCTTTGAGTCGAAAGGCGGTAAGTATCGGTAGTTTAGCTTTCATGAGTGTAACTAGACGACCCTTGGATAAGGAAATTCAGACCTTGGAGTCTAAATTCATGCAATTGGGCATCTCAGAAAAAGGTAGGGTGTTAGGTAGCATTGAAGCAAGGGCCACTTTTTTGGAAGAGATCAAGGCGAAGCAATTCGAGGATGAAAATTGAATGAACTCAAGAAGAAGACTGTGATTGGTAAGGCACAAGAGACCACTCTTGATGCGCAAGGTGTGCTTAGTTTTAAAGGAAGGATTTGTGTTCCTCGAGTTGATGACTTGATTCAAAAGTTTTTAATAGAATCCCATGGTTCGTGATATTCTATTCATCCGGGTGTGACCAAGATGTACCGAGATTTGAGGCAAAATTATTTGTGGTCAGACATGAAGAAGGATATAGCGGAGTTTGTGTCTAAGTGTCAAAATTGTCAACAAGTGAAGTATGAACATCAAAGGCCTGCAAGTTTGTTTCAAAGAATGCCAATTCAGTAATAGAAATGGGAAATGATAGCCATGGATTTTGTGGTAGGTCTTCCCAAAACTTTGGGGAAGTTTGATTCTATTTGGGTAGTGGTTGATAGATTGACTAAGTCAGCCCACTTTATTCCGGTAAGGATAGATTATAATGTTGAACAATTGGCTAAGGTGTATGTGAAAGAGATAGTGAGGTTGCATGGGGTTCCCCTCTCTATCATCTCAGATCATGGTACACAGTTTACTTCCAAGTTTTGGAGGAAATTACATGATGAATTAGGCACACAACTCACTTCTAGTACCGCTTTCCATCCGCAGACGGACGGGCAGTCGGAGAGGAATATTCATGTGTTAGAAGACATGTTGAGGGAATGTGTGATTGATTTTGGAGGACATTGGGATAAGTTCTTACATTTGTGTGAATTCTATAATAACAATAGTTATCACTCCAGCATTGATATGACACAGTTTGAGGCATTATATGGGAGAGGATGTAGATCACCCATAGGATGGTTCAAGGCTGGAGATGTTAAACTTTTGGGGTTGATTTAGTGAAGGATGCTCAAGATAAGGTGAGGAGTATTCAAGCTAAGCTTCTAGAAGCCCAGAGTAGACATAAGAAGTATGCAGACCATAAGGTGAGAGATATGGGATTTCAGACTGTGCGAATATTCTTCTTAAGGTATCACCCATGAAAGGGGTGATGAGATTTGGCAAGAAGGGCAAGCTAAGTCCGCGATACATTGGTCCCTTTAAGGTTCTTGAATATGTAGGACCGATAGCGTATAGATTGGATTTACCTCCTAACCTATCGGGAGTTCATCGTATTTCATGTGTCCATGTTGAAGGGATATCATGGGGACATGGATTATATCATTAAGTGGGATTCAATTGTGTTAGACAAAGACCTCCAATATGAGGAGGAACCGATTGCAATTCTTGATCGTGATGTCCGGAAGATGAGGACCAAGGAAATTAAGTCCGTGAAAGTTCAATGGAAGCATCGTCCAGCTGAGGAAGCTACTTGGGAAATCGAGAAGGACATGTGAGACAAGTATCCCCAATTGTTCGTCGATTCAGGTACTACTCCATTCCTTCCTTAGCCTATTTTTCCTAAGTTTTTCACTTAGGAACGAGTGATGAGTAAATTGGTATCTATTGTAACGACTGAGTTCCGTCGTTATAGAAAAGCCAACGGGGAAAAATTTTGGGTCGGAAAACTTTTTCGTAGTAACTTGGAAATTTCCTGATTTAGATTTGGACGAAATCAGAGTCATTAAAGTCTAGGAAAATCCTGATAACAATTAGGTTATCTAATTATGAATTTGATCACACTGGTACATAGCTAAGACATTAAGCAACCTGTACGACTTTACGGAATTGAATTCAGGTGAATAAAACTCCTGGAATCGATCCTAGCGTGAATGGGTAGTTTCTGAGTGTTGTTGGTTGAAGGTGTGTTGTAAAATGAGAGTTTGGAATTCTTAAAATCGACTTACTAGTTCCGTGCAAGCCGCTGTGGTGGAATTATTCCCGCCAAGGCAAGGCTGTTGTAGCGGGCTAGGGGCTGCCATAGCGGGACAGTC
>JAJOOH010035372.1:0-10447 GCA_029582605.1 Solanum gracilifrons | reverse complement strand
ATACTTAGTACATTCCAAGTACTAACGCATATTTTTCCTACATGATGTCACCATGTAGGGACCGGAGCTATTCTTGATCCTCCTCTCCATTCACGTGGCTAGTACGGTGCTTATCCGAGTTGTTGATGAGTCCTCAATGATTCGAGGGCTATGTTATGTTTCCTACTCCTATGTTTTGAGACTTTAGCTTGCAAATGTATTTTGACTATGAGGGGAGCCGGTAGTATGTCATGGCCCCGTCCTATCTATGTATGTAGAGGTGTGCGTTGGACAAGTATTTTGTAAATGAGCTTGACTCTTGTTCTATGATGTCATTTTGAAATGGTTTGCCCTTAGTCCCTATTTCCCGTTAATTAATGTTGAATGTACTTCTGCGACCGATGAAGTGTGATGACAAGTTTGAGAGGCTTGTTTGGGGTTCCTTCGGGTTCCTCATTCGCCATGTCACGTCTAGGCCCTAGGCTTGGGTCGTGACAAGTTTCTCTCTCTTCTAAATGAAGTTCATATTAATTTGCCATTGGTAGATGTTCCAGGTATGCAAAGTATGTGAAGGAGATCATGGCAAACAAGAGGAGGCTAACTGAATATGAAATTGTAGCACTTACTGAAGCGTGCACCTCCCGAATCCAAAATAAGGTGCCCATCAAACTGAAAGATTCAGGTAGTTTTACAGTTCAGATCGGATTGTGTGATCTTGGAGCTAGTATAAACTTTATGCCAACATCGTTGTACAAAAAGTGGTGGTTGGGTAGTCCTAAACCCACCACCATTATCTTGCAGTTGGCAGATCGCTCAATCGCTAGGCCAGAGGGTGTTGTGGAGGATGTCTTGGTACAAGTGGGATCTTTAATTTTCCCTATAGATTTTGTGGTGCTGAACTTTGAGCCATTTATCTTGGGAAGACCTTTCTTGGATACAGGGCATCCTATGATAGATGTATCAGCCGGAAAACTTACTATGCGGGCACATGAAAAAGTGGAGGTGTTTAATGTCTACAAGGCATGAAACTCCAAGCCGTGTATGAAGAGTTGTCTGCGATAACGGTGATAGATCTTGAAGCAGAAAATCGCTATATTGCATCCAAGGACCCGTTGGAGCAAGTGCTAATGGGAGATGATATCTATGGGGATGCTGAAGCACAAGAAATGGTACAGTTTATAGATCTGTCAAAATGTGGGCACATCAAGAGATCACTGGGAGCCTTTGAACAGGGTGTTGGACCCTCCACCCAAGCTGGAGTTAAAAGCATTGCCAGCCCCCTTAGGTATGCATTTTTGGGTGAAGATTAGACCTTACCGGTTATTTTATCTACAACTTTATATGAATCACAGGTGGAAGCAGCATTGAGTATTTTAAGGAAGAGAAAAGTGGCTCTAGGCTAGCAGATGTATGACATTCACGGCATAAGTCCCGCGTTGTGTATGCATAAGATTTACATGGATAAAGGACATAAGTCGAGTGCTCAACACCAACAGGGACTGAATTTAGTGATGAATGATGTGGTAAGAAAATAGGTGATCAAGTGGTTAGATGCAGGGATGGTGTACCCCATATCTGACAGCAAATAGGTGAGCTCGGTATAATGTGTGCCCAAGAAAGGCAGAATGATGGTGATAACAAATGAGAAGAATGAACTAATCCCTACAAGGACAGTAATTGGGTGGCCTATTTGCATGGACTACATCAAGCTGAATGATGCCACCAGAAAGGACCATTATCCGGTGCCATTTATTGATTAGATGGTGGATAGGCTGGTAGGGCAAGAATATTATTGCTTCTTAGATGGCTATTCAGGGTATAATCATATAGTCATTGCACCAGAGGATCAGGAGAAGACTACGTTCACTTGTCTGTATGGCACCTATGCGTTCAAACGTATGCCGTTTTGATTATGCAATGCACCAGCGACATTTTAGATATGCATGATGGCAAACTTACATGATATATTGGAGGACTTATCTCATGTGAGGAATGAAGGACATATTCGAGAAGAGTTCCCCGATGAGCAATTGTTGGCCTTAGACCTTGCTCAAGTACCCTGGTATGTAGATATTGTGAACTTTCTGGTGAGTGGTTTATTTCCACCAGGGGACTCAACACATCAAAAGCAGAAACTGAAGTACGAGGCACAATTTTATATATGGGATGAGCCCTTCTTATTCAAGAACAGACCTGATCAGATGGTGCGGAGGTGTACACCTGAACATGAGGCATTGCAAGTGTTGGAAAGTTGTCATTCTTCACCATATAGTGGACACCATGGAGGCGAGCGCACGGCGCATAAGGTATTGCAATCTGGATTCTTTTGGCCTACTTTATTTAAAGATGCTGCACTTTTTTCTGAAGGGTTGTGATCAGTGTCAGAGATGAGCACTCTCTCTAGACAGTATGAGATGTCATTGAGCAACATCCTCAAAGTTGAGATCTCTCATGTATGGGGGGATAGACTTCATGGGACCATTCCCATATTCCAATTGAAATCAGTTCATCCTAGTGGCAATAGACTATGTGTCCAAATGAGTGGAAGCAGTTGCTCTACCTACCAATGAATTCTAAGAGCTATGATAAGTGATGGGGGATGCACTTCATCAACAGTTCAGTGCAAAACTCTTTGGCCAAATATGGAGTGAGACACAAGGTAGCCACAGCGTATCATCCCCAGACTAGTGGCCAGGTGGAAGTGTCCAATAGGGAAGTGAAGCAAATTCTGCAAAAGACTCTGAATGCGCAAAGGAATGATTGGGCTGAAAAGTTAGATGATGCTTTGTGGGCATATAGGATTGCATACAATACATCGATAGGTACTTCTCCTTATCGAATGGTGCTTGGGAAAGCATGTCACTTTCCAGCGGAATTGGACCATAAAGCATACTGGGCTATCAAGAAGTTGAATCTGGATTCTGAGTTAGCTGGAAAGAAAAGGATAACACAGTTGCATGAGTTAGAGGAATTCAGGCTCCACACGTATGAAAATGCCAAGTTCTACAAAGAGAAGACCAAGATGTGGCATGACAAGCATATTTTGTCACGCACCTTTGAGCCTGGTCAATTGTTGTTGTTGTTTAATTCTAGATTGAAGTTGTTCCCCGAAAAACTTCGGTCTAAGTGGAGTGGACCATTTGAAGTGGTCAGGATGACCCAACATCGAGTTGTGGAGCTAAAAAACAAGGATAAGAGTTCCACTTTCCTTGTTAATGGGCAACGAGTGGAACAATACCTCGGAAATGATGGTGATCGCAAGCAAGAAGCACTCACCTTGAATGATGAATGAGTCATGAGATGGGTCGTTTCGCGACGTTAAATCAGGTGCTACACGGAAGGCAACCTGTGACCCCTTGTAATAGTTAGGATTTCTATTCTTTTTTTTTATTATTTCAATTCATAAGAATCAGTAAAAAAAATGAGATATATTAGGAAAACCATGACCAAAAATAAGGCGTTGGATGGGAGGCAACCCATCGTGTTTGCACTAATTGGTGTTGTGCTTTAAATATGCAAGAAACATATATTTGCACCCAGGGCACGTCACAGAGATAGATTTGAACTTTGCCTCACCTGGAATTAATTTATAGGAGTGAGGCAAAACCTTCTGTAACGTGCACGTGTCGTGGAGGGTGTCAGGAATTTTGGTTCAACGGGAATTGATTTTTCCCTCAAAAATAAGGAAGCCCCGTAATATCTTTGCGTCATGGAGCCTGGACCAAAATTTTGCCTCGCCAGGAATTAATTTTCAGGATGAGGTAGAATGGTACGTAACGCCCCCACGTTGCGCCTCCAGGTAAGTTTTTTTTGTTTTTCATTAAATAAGATGGGTTTTACTCGTTTTCTTTCCAAAATTACTTGACCCAATCCCTTTTAACCCCAAATTCGACCTAACATCCCCCATTATTTCCCTTTAGCTGAGATTTTCCCCTCCCCTTTCTACCCTTATGATCTTTCAAGCTTCAATCCATAATGCGGAAGCAATTCACACTCCTATCTCTCAATTTCGCTCCTCTTTGCCATCCAAGTTACGTATTTTGCTACTTTTTTTAGCAGAAGTGTGGCTTCATTGCTTATTGTTGTTATGGGTTGGGGTATCTTGTTCTTGGGGAGTTGTGGATGTAAGTGGTAGGGGAGGGAATTGATGTATGTTATGTTGTTATGGGTAGTTTGACTTCTTGAGTAAAAAATTACCTATTGTTGATTATGTGTGAGTTTTGGATGAAGTGTGGTTAGATGAATAAACTTAAGTGCATGTTAGGTCTTATGGACTGATTTAGAGTGTCTATTTCATGAATTTTATTGGGTATTTCGAATTCTTAAGTAGAAATTACCTTTGATTGCTATTGTTTGAGTCTTGGTTCTATCTATATTGGAGGACTCATCTCATGTGAGGAATGAAGGACAGATTCAAGAAGAGTTCCCCGATGAGCAATTGTTGGCCTTGGACCTTGCTCAAGTACCCTGGTATGCAGATATTGTGAACTTTTTGGTGAGTGGTTTATTTCCACCAGGGGACTCAACACATCAAAAGCAGAAGCTGAAGTATGAAGCACGATTTTATATATGGGATGAGCCCTTCCTATTCAAGCAGGGACCTGATCAGATGATGTGAAGGTGTACACCTGAACAAGAGGCATTGCAAGTGTTGGAAAGTTGTCATTCTTCACCATATGGTGGACACCATGGAGGCAAGCGCACGGCGCATAAGGTATTGCAATCTGGATTCTTTTGGCCTACTTTATTTAAAGATGCTGCACTTTTTGTGAAGGGTTGTGATCAGTGTCATGGGCACGTAACTCCCATGATCATCAAAACCTTATAGACCTCATCAACAAATTGTTGAGTATTTTACTCAACCTTATAACCATGCAACTCCGGAGAATTCATCCTAGTGGATTCCCTCACTCTAGAATCCGACGTGCCCATATTTGGGTTCTCGGGAACCGCAACCTCCCTATTGGCTTGGGTCATCACATCTTAAGCCAACACTTGAAAAGCAGCCCTAAACTCCGCATTACATACTTACTCGACCAAAGGATCGGCACGAACTTGAGGAGCTTCTTGTTCCACATTCTCCCTCACATTCCTTCTAGTATAAGCTCTTCGAGTAGCCATATATTGATAGAGCACCGGATAAGGATTAAGAGAGAGACCTTATAGAGTTAAACTCTATCGCACGACTTAAGAGTAATAAAAAAGGTGGAGTTTCCTAATCATCTTGTAGCATCTCATTTATAAATGTGGTGCGCTTCACACTCATGAACAAGACTCTATTCGATGTGGGTTATGAGACATCCTAGGACCATTCTAAAGATTGTCCTCTGATTACCAAGTTTGTCAAGACCCAAGCGTACCCCCTAGATGTAACATGGCATATAGAACCCCGAAGGACTTCATACAAGCGACTTAGCTCTCATAACACACGAAATAGAACAATAAGAGTAAAACAGCAGTCCAAGTTCAAAACATTTATAAAGGCAAAGTGGAAGTCTAATACACCTGTTTCATCATAGCCATTTAATACAATAGAATCAAATTAGGCTTAGCCCATACATCATGTCTAAAAGTGAAATACAAGAAAAGAAACTAAAACAATAAAAGTTCCTCCTTGAAGCATGAGTACACACCAAACCTCGAAATATCTCAAGTCAACCTCTAGCCACGAAACTGATGACCCTGACTATCAGACCCTACATTTGGGGAAATGTAAGCAAAAGTGTGCGTTACTACAAAATAATGTACCAAGTATGATAGTCATGCATAAAACATCTAAATCATGCTAAAAGGGATATTTCATTTAAAAACATGCAATTGACCAAGCTAAAACATGATATAATAGAATTAGAAAACATAAGTCATCAAACCATGGTCAATGCAAGCGAACATCAACTTTAAAACCTTTGAACTCATATATGATACTTCTTGAAGTAACCATAGTTTATTATTAATGTGGGGAATTAGCCTTTACCGACATAGAGACCATGTGAGCAATAACATGATCTCTGGTGTCTCCCATACCGAAAAGGGTTGTCCTACTTGCCAAGGTAGAACCATGAACTTCTAGCTTAACTGGATCCACTAGCTAATGTCTCTTGATACAATCATCCTATAAGGGCACATAGGTAAGAGATAATGAGATTGCTTCTAGAAACCCGACCTCTACTAACGGGAGTGTCTCCATCTCAATATCCTCTCGGTGTTAATCATAAATCCCACAGAATATTCATTACTTACTTGGCCTTATATTCATGGAAAGACATCCTAGGATAACCAATCCAAGCTAGTTTCATTAGGATAGCTCTTACTCTTTGATTCAATTAGGGAGAAAGCCTTTCAAACTAAGAATCCTTTCTATGTGAGAAAATCTTTTACATCTTGCTCTTATGTGTACATGAGAAAATCCTTTCAATAACACATCATGATCATTGGTACTTTACTCTCAAAGCACCCTTAAAATATTTGCATAGATTTCATAAAAAAATGCATAAGTCCATAATTTACCTCTTGAGGTTCAAAACCCACTTTCAATCATCAACATTTAGAAAACATGGTTTATATATGTATTTCATCATAAATTCATGTAGAGCTAGGAATACATGCTTTATTTAACAAAACTCTTCCTTTAAGATCCAAATCCCACATCATATGATTCATAACTTGAAAACATGGGAATTACATGGGTTCATGGAAAAGTCATCATAAAATCATATTATTTCATAAATTCATGCATAAGAGATAATAATTCAATCATTTAAGTCAATAATGAAAACAACCCATGATAATTGAAGAATACCCAAACTAAATTGGGAAATTCTACGTACCTTTAGAAATAGAGGAATTTGAGGACTCTATGGATGGAAGGAATCCACGGATGAAAACTATCATACCTTGAATCCAAATGCTATCCTTTAATGGAGGAATTGAAACCTTGACTTGAAACCCTAGGTTGAATCCTTCTTCTTCTTCAAGATTCTAGAGAGAGAAATATTTTGGAGAGGAGAATTGATCTATTTTTGTGAATTTGGAAGAATGAAGTGAATGGACTAATTTAGGGGTTGAAAATACTTATATGGGGGTCTTAGTGAAAGGTAAAACGGCATAGTATAGGAGTTAATTAATTAGGAAAAGACCCAACTTCCCCTAAAAATAACTGCCAGTTGCCCACCAACGAACCCCAATCGACGGATCGTGGTCTGACCCACGGACCATTCTGGTGGACCGTCGTTGGTCATCAAAAAGTTGGAATTGGGCCATCGAACCATAGGCCCTAACCACAAATTGTGGTCTTACCAACGGTCTATTGGTCAGGCCATGGTTCTGGCCTTCCTAGTCTGTTTTGGGGAGCCTACCCAAGGACCATACCTATGGTCTGTGGTCCCTTCCACGGGCCATGGGTGGCCAACGTGGGTTGCACCTGAAACTTATGGAAATTTGTTTCATTTCCCTTTTTCGGATACGGGGTGTTACATTAGTTTTCTTGATTTTGCATCTTTATAAGTCTTCATTTGTGCAACTATTGGATTTGGTCCAAGTGGAGGAGTATCATCTTCACTAGCAATTGTTTCCCATAGACTAAGAGCATTGAGATAAGTCTTCATCTTTATTACCCATATGTGATCATTTTCTCCTGAAAACATAGCAGGGTCTAGACCAAAGAAGTTGGTGGATGCCATATTACTGTAGCTCATCTCGCTCCCCTTAGAAGAACTGAAGAAAAAACTTATCTCCTTGCCTTCACAGATCCTTCAAGAAGAAGGGCTCCTAATACCACTTCTAATATTTGAAACTTTAGATAAAAGAAAAGGTTTAGTAGCATGTTTTTTATCATACATCTTGGCATATTACAGAAGGCTTAGACACTTATAGCAATAGAAAATTTTCAAGAAGTTGGTAGGAATAATACCTATCCAACCATTATTGACTTTCTTACAAAACATATTGCATAAAACAAGGACTAACTTTTACAAACTAAAATTATTATTTAAAAAAGAACCATTAAACAAAATACTATCTAGAAATATCTCATTTTCTAACAAACTAACCCAAACAAGACCTACTTCATTTTGTACATTTTTGGTGACAACTGAGTCTATTAGACAAAATTGGTTGAGGTAACTGGAATACATAGAAAGGACACTTGATGATGACGTCTCAGATGGAGAGAAGCTACCAAGGCTAACCTATTGAGGGATAATTCTTGGAGTAAAAGGAAAAGATCTTAACAAAGGATAGAAGCAAGTTCCTGTCCCTGTGACTAACATGGACGATGAGATAATATAGTAGAGAAGACGGTTGGGTGGACCAGTTTGTACTGATTTTCAGAGTGCATTGAAATAATAGTTGGCATCCCTAACGACTTTACCATATGACCCTGGTATATTAGTCACACTACTTTAGGTCTCGAGTGGAGCATTTTTATTGGTTCATGTCTCATTCATGTAACCTAAAAATAGTTTACTTCATCCATTGTGAATTCATTTCAAATCATAAAGAAATAGAAGACTAACTCTTTCATTCTTGAACTCCAAGTTTTACTTTGCTTTGATTGTAAATCTTAATTCTATTCGATATCTCGAAACAGAAGCTCACATCCCCATAATCGACATTCACAACATCATTGAAGCCTAATAGCTTTATACTTACTTCTTTCGTACTCATTTTCCGATTATTTGTTTGTTTATTGCACAATATTCAACTATCATTAACTAACCTAATGAGCTTAAATGGCTAATATGTGTCCATATAAATTTAATTGTACCATTTTCAACTTTATGGCGATTTAGATTACATAACTAAACTTTCTCACTAGCTTGAGTATTTTCTTCATAGAAACACTATTGATGAAAAACAGACACCAGGAGTTACAAATAATGAACTAGAGTTGAAAGGACATCGAGCATGTCTTGCACACACCCATAGGAAAACAAAGATCCCTAACAAATCGAATAACGGCCTTGGAGAACAGATATGAAGTTCCATAGAGAATTATTATCATTTTACTCTCCAGCGGTACTAGGTTAGATGCTTCAGCAAATGATTCCAAAGCAACCCATGTAGTAATAGGTGTACTCCAGGATGATCTCAAAGCAGGGTTCACATGCCTACACACTGGTTTGGACAAAAGCATGGGAGTGGTCCAGAATCAGTCTAGCCAAGATGACAAAGGAAATGGAAAGTTACATCTAAGTCCAGCACATATCTTTGGGGTCATGCAAATGACTCTACATCACTTGAGAAGAGGAAGCAACCATGGATCCAAAATTATTAAGCTATTGAGGCCTTCACGAAAGGATTAACCACTGAGAGCTCAGCTACTTCTTTAAATTTGAATGAAGGCTTGTTAAGCCACAAAGATAAAACTTAAAACAAAGTTTGTCAGTGATGTGAGTCCATAAAAAGTCCAAGGAAGATTACTATAACACAAAGGGATGAAGAAGGTCCAGGAGAAGGATCCAACTTTGTAGAGCAGCGCCTCCCACATAAATATGATGGTTGGGGAAGAAGATAGTAGTAGGCTAATAAGTGCCGACCCCGATGGAATTTTAACTCTGAGCTTCAGGTAATCATCTTTGAAGAATTAGACATGGACTACACAGAGCTCCTGCACAATATTTCTCTAGTGATCTCTTTAAGTATGACTTACATTAATGTCAAATGTGTTCTGATTGACCTAAGTATATCACTGAATATTATCCACAAATGAGTCGTCAAACATATGGGTTTGTCCGATAAAGTAATGCCTATGACCAAGTTGTTGGTTGGATTCAACATGTCTAGTGAGACCACATGGGGTGATATACAACTAACCACAAATGTCAAGGATGGGTCGAACTAACCCAGTTTAATGTCCTTGATGGAGAAATGAGCTACAATGTCATCTTGGGAAGGTCGTGGATTCATTTAATGAAACGTGTGCCTTCAACATACCATCAAGTGATGAAATTCCCAATGACACATGGATAAGACAGACCTATTGGTTGCGAAGAAAATGTATGCCATATATTTCCCCAAGGAGTGTGTTGACCCAAGTTATGAAATAGCAATTAAGAAGCTGGAACCCTTGCTCATGAGCGATGCAGACGAAGGTCTTCCAGAGACGGTTAAAACAAGAATTTTTTACCAAAATAAGCTATTTTAAAAACCAATTCACCAAACTAATACGCTTTTTAAATTTTTTACAAAAGTAGTATAAACGTACTTCATGGTAACGTTTTAGGTTATTTTTATTTTAAAAATTCAACGGACAAAAACTGACGGATTTGACGATGTTAAATAAATAAACGTTACTATGAGTAACGTTTTAGGTGTAAAACGTTACTATGAGTAACGTTTTAAGTGTAAAACGTTACCCACATATTTTTTTAAAAAGTGAATTGTGGTCACGTGGACCTTTTATTCATTCATATTCACAAATGTCACCATCCAAACAAAACAAAAATACCAAAAGAAAATACAGAAGGAA
>JAJOOH010035371.1:0-11303 GCA_029582605.1 Solanum gracilifrons | reverse complement strand
GACCCAATTTTTTTTCAATACAAAAACTAAATAACAATATAGTCGAAAAAAATAGTTTTAAATTATAATATAGCCACAAAAAAATTAGTTTTAAAATTCTCTTTACAATAACGAACGAAAGAAAAAAATAATATAAGAATAAGAAACTCAAAAAATGATAACCAAAGACGTCAAAAAATAATTTATGTATAAAAAAGATTAAAATATACCTTGAAATTCGCTAGAAGGATCATATATACCCCTACATGATTTTTTTTAAAATTTAAAAGTCAAAAACATAAATTTAAAACTATTTTTTTCACTTCCGTTAAATTAAGGGTATATGTGAGCTCATTTTGTAACGGTAAGGGTATATGTGAGCCGTTTGTATAACGGTAAGAGTATATATGAGCCACTTTCATAACGAGGGCATATCAGCTCCAAATAGCAAAGTTAAGGGATATATCAGACCATTTTCCCATAAATTTATCACACTTTGTGGAAGAAAGTACATTTAAAAATCAAATTAATATTTATCACACCTTGTATAACTAAGAAAGGTCAGAGACTCATCATCATGTTTTAAAAACTAAATAGAACATAAAAAAAATAGAAAATATAAATTACTCCCTCTGTCCCTAATTACTTGTTCACTTTTTCATTTATAGTTGTCCCTAATTACTTGTCCATTTTGACAAATCAAGAAAAGATAAAAAAAAATTACCTATTATACCCTCAATTAAATGACTAATTACTTTGAAAAATGCAAAACTTTTCATCCACTTCATAATTAATAGGGGTAAAATGGTAAACTCACTATGTCATTAATTGATTTCTTAATAGGTGTGTTAATTCAAAAGTGGACAAGTGATTAGAGACGAAGGGAGTAATACTTAAATAAGGGGCGAGTTAATTTTAACGCGTCAAAACTTTACTTCGCTCTAATCCGCATCGCCATCCTTATATGTAAGACATATTTTCAAACAAATACATGAACATAACTCTTTTGCAACCATATTGTATATCAATCATCTTTGACTTGGTTAATATTATAATTGGGAACATGTTTTGCAATTATTGTGTGGGGCAAATTAATTATCAAAAGGAAAAGTAATTGGGAAACATGTTTTGCATTATTATGTGGGAGCACATTAGCAAAAGGAAAAAGAGAGAATGATAATTGATGAGATAAGCATATGTAGTCATGGAAATACATCATCAAATAATCCACATCCTTTTATTTTTCACATCATTTCTATGAGCAAAAAAATACAATAGGTGAACATTGAAAATAATAGAAAGTAATTATCAACTTAGGTCATTAGGCAAAGCCTTAAAGGCCATCATGATTTCAAACTCAAACTCACAAATCGAAATTGTGACAATAAATTGATATTGCTTATGCAAAATCTTGCATACCTCACTCACTTGTACCAAATCTTGGTACATATAAGACAACACTAGCTTGAAGAACATATAGTTATTGAATACACACTAAAGCTTTAAGACGCATTAACCAATTTAACAATAAATTCATTAATGTTTCTATCTGAACTTCCACCTTCATCCATTGCCTTTTTTGTCACTTCTCTCCATTTGGTTGCATTCTTTCTAATCTCTTTGCCTCTTTCTCCTTCCATAACTTCTTTTACGCAATGTTCCACAACTTCTTGTTTAACAACACCCTTTTCATTAGCTTGTGCCTTTATTCCCATCTCCCAAACATCCATCACATACTTAGCATTTGTACATTGATCAGTCCATATTGGAATTGCCACCATTGGAACTCCCAAACTCAAGGCCTCTAAAGTAGAATTCCATCCACAATGTGTCATAAAACAACCAATTGCTTTGTGTGATAACACATCTAGTTGTGGACACCAAGTTACAACTAGCCCCTTTTCCTTAGTGATGTTTTCTAAAAAATCTTTTGGAATTTTAGGCTCTTCTGATTCTCCAACTACCCACAAGAAGTTGTGATTGCTTTTCTTCAATCCACAAGCTATCTCCTTCATTTGCTCTTCTTTCAATTCAGCCATACTTCCAAATGAGACATACACAACTGATCCATCATCACAATCACTTAGCCATTTCATGCAAACATCAGTTTTAGGTGTGTACATACTTAAACCATATGAATTATCATTCTCAAGTCTCTTGTCCACATACATGGATGGTATGGTTGGTCCAATAGTCCTCAATGACAATCTCTTTGTTATCCAATCCACTTCCTATTCATAATTGAAAAAAAAAAGATCATATAAATGAACTATGAAGTGGTCCATGTAAGTTAAATAAGACTTGTGTTAAGCAAACAAAGTAGCAAGAATCGATTTTCTCTATGTGACAAAAACCCTATACACCACCAAAAAGTAAAGAACCCGTAGTCATGGCATGTGCTATAATGCACAAAAACCCTCTACCGCCACCAATTAAAATAGTAAAGCACATGTGGTGTTTGCTTGTGACACATAGGGCTTTGGGAATTGGGATCCTTCAAAAAATGTCAATGGAGTGTGTGCTAAATCCTCCAAAAGTTATTGATTTTTCGAGGATCTGACATAAGTGCAAGTACATTTCTAAAGGATCTGAACAACATAGTTTCTTACCATTGCACCGAGGCTCCCTTTCAAGTAGTTAAGGAATAAATAAAAAATAAAAAAAGATCAAGAGTGTGAATACAAACATGTTTCTCCAATTCATATATGGTGTTGCAAAGGATCCAATCAGCTTCTTGGATATTAGAGAATTGATCAACAAGCATCTTCAAGAATGGTGGATATGACCCCAAATCATTAACAAAAGATGGCAAGTCAGAGGGAACTAATGGTGGTAATCCAGGGAGCAAAACTTGATGTCCTTCAACAGGAAGCTTTAGTTCCTTTAGTTGGATATGATAAAAAATGTTTTCAACAGCACATGACATAGTGAAGAAAACACAACTTACTAGTCCAAACATTTTTGCAACATCAAGAATCCAAGGCATGAATGAGTCATAAATGACACAATTTATAGGATTTCCTTTGTTTTTCAACTTTTCAATGAGTTGAATGATAGCTTGTGATCCAACTTTTTGATAACTTTCTAAGTAGGTTCAATGGACTTAGCACAAAAAAGTCCATTCACATCATCATATCCATCAGAAATTGGCTCAATTGTGATGGAACTTGTCAATTCTTGCATGCTTTTCTTGAATATGTGAGTGGTAGGAACAAGTGTGATTTCTATGCCTTTGTGTTGTAATCTTTTGGAGAATTGAAGCATTGGATTTATGTGGCCTTGTGTTGGAAATGGTATTACCAAACAATGAATTTTGTTGTGAGCTAAGTTCATTTTTTCTTTGATATGCTCACAATTGAATGTTGAAGTCCTCTTTCTTTGTTATCTATATATACAGATATTGAGGCAAGATGAAATGTAGTCCCTACCGTTCAATTGAATGCAGTATTTTCTTAAACGAGGGTAAATTTATACGTGAGAATGACTGACAGATCAAAATATTTAAAAATATTCTTTTAATTTTTCAAAGAGTATTTGCATCACGTAAAACAAGGAAGAAAAGAGTATTAATTTAATATTAATAATTGCCAAAGTTCTGAACCTAAAGTACAATAAATTTAATGATCAAAACACAAATAACAGCCATCAAATTTGGAAATTGTTTCTCTTATGGTATCATGGGAATTGATTTTATATATGCAACATGTTTTTTTTTTTTTTGTTTTTTTGTTTGACTTTGCAACTCAAGTGCTATTTTAATATTCCTTTTTTTTAAACTAGACTTCTTCACATGCTAAATTTAATTGATGGTCTCATCCAATTGTATAGAGCCAACTGTTTTTTTTAATAAACATAAAAATTCCTCGTGAACTTGGCAGCAAATTTCATTATATAATTGATGATCTCATCCAATTATATAACTTTACAAGGCGTTTACTTATCCCTTAATCTAGTATATAATGAATTAAATATCATTCAAATAGCTGACGTGACAAATAAAAAAATTAGACGCTTAAAATAGGTGTAATTTATTTTTTTCAAAGGACCCCTTTTCCATTCCTCTTCTTCCTCACACCCATCCACCCTCTCCCCCTACCCCATCTGTTCTTATTCCTTTTTTTTTTTTAAGCCCTACCTTGTTCATTCCATCTTCTTTCACACACACACACGCTCCAGCACTATTTTTAAAACGGGTGTAAAAATGATGTAATTATTGTGATTGAATAGTTTCATGGGTAATAGGACTCCCACAAAATTTAAGTGTGTATTTGAAAAAAGAGTCTAAGTTAAGGGGGCACTTTATGTATTTTCTCTTCAATATAGTGTCAAAAGTGTGTTTCTACACCTACACCATTAATTCTAGGGGTGTCAATAGGTCGATTTGATCAGTTATTTTTTTTAAAAAAAATATATCATTCTAAATTTTTTGGTATTTATAATGTATAATCGAAATTAGATTTTTAAACCATCTCAATCATATCGATTCTCTTTGGTATCGGTACTGTATTGTTAATTTTTTATTTTTTACTTTTAAAATATCATTTCAAAATATACTATTATTAAAATATTTCTTTCGCAAGTATGTTCTTGAAGAAGCACTTCAATTCTTCATCAAAAAGTCAAGAATGCAAAACTTTGTTGTCGTACGGTTTGATCTTAAACATTTAATAGGAGTGTTTGGTTTTTCCGTATTATTTGATGGAGTATCTATTATAATGTCTTTTAATTTTAAATCAAATTAATTAAAGGCTAATTAAAGAGTAAGAACCAAAGTCGTCCAGTTACCAGACGCCTAGGACCTAGGTTATATTTTTATTTGAAATGAAAAAATGTTACTCCCTCCATCTTAATTTATATGACACTTTTTGAATTTTGAGATTCAAACAAGTCTATCTTTGATCGTAAATTTTTCATATATATTTTAATTATTTTGAATTGACAATTATTGTGACTTAAAGTACTTTTTACGTAATGTTTATTTATTGTGATTTGAAATAGTTTCATGGGGTAATAGAACACCCGCAAAGTTAAGGTGTCTTTTTGAAAATTCGGGACACATGCAGGCATCACTTTATGTATTTTCTCTATTTAAAAATGTGTCGTTCTTTTTTAAATTGACTAGAAAGGAAAGTGAATCATATAAATTGAGACAAGGGGAGTATCACCTAATTCCTAACTCTATTTTCACGAAAATGATTTTTTCACTTAATACTTCAATCCCATCATTTTGCCCAACCCATAAGATGCATTATCACCTAATTCCCAATTTTCAAATAAATCCAATTGTCAAAAGCTCTCTTCTTCTAACATTGGCATAAAACTTTTGCCGACTTTGAGCCGTTTTCAACCTTTGCGAATGAGACGAACCTTTTTCATAGCCTCATGTACCAACTCGGCCCCTATCAAAGCGACCTCACCAAATTCAACCCAACCAATAGGAGACATAAACCTCCTATCATGAAGAGCCTCAAATGGAGCCATCCCAATTCTAGAATGATAGCTATTATTATAAGTAAATTCGATTAGAAACAAATGGTAATCCCAGTTACCCTTAAAATCAATTATGCAAGCTCTTAACATATCTTATAAGGTCAGGATAGTATGCTCGACTTGTCCATTAGTTTGAGGTTGGAAAGTCGTGCTAAGTTTAACTTGAGTACCAAGACCTTTATGAGTCGATTTTCGAAACTGAGACGTAAAATGAGTACCACGATCAGAGATAATGAACAAGGGAACTCCATGTAATCTTAACATTTCCTGGATATAAACCTTGACAAACTCCTCAGTGGCGTAGCCAAGAATTTCATGAAGGGTGTCCAAACTTTTAATTGTAATTTTTTTTAAAAAAAAACGACGATATAAATTACCAAAACAAATAATCAAGTTAAGCAATATTTAAATATAAGAATATTTTTAATAGAATTACAAGTGTATAAATCAAAACTACAAAATAAACTACTATTGAAAACATAATTTAAATACATTATTACAATTGTACTCGACGAGGTTTCATATCCTGAAACATTTTTATAACTAAAGTTCTTTTTGCTGGATCAACTTCTAGAGTATTTAAATTAATGCTTTGTTTTTGTGACAACATCTCTAATTGATCTACCATTGTTTCTTTATTTGGTTGACTTAGAGATGTCGAACTTTTTTTTGTAATCTATTATAATAATTCCTCATGTCCATTGAAACTTGAAATTAAAATATTAAGTTGATTATTTTTGTTATAAAATAAGAGAAAGAAAAGAAACAATAGAGAGAGAATTATTGGGATTCTATTCTTAATAATATTGTGATATAATTTGGGTAAATGAGTCTCCTATTTATAGAGAAAGAAAACCTTATTCCACAAAGAAAAATAATTAAAATTTAAGGAAATCCTATTCCACAAGGAAAAGGTATTAAAATTTAAGAAAATAATTCAATTTTAATTGAAAAAAATCCACAAGGAAAAAGTATTAAATTTAAGGAAATCTTATTCCACAAGAAAAATGTATTAAAATTTAAGGAAATAATTCAATTTTAATTGGAAAAAATAATAATTAGTGGAGGTAAGATTCGAACTTGGGTTACTGAAGCCAATCATGACATAATTAACCACCAAGCTACTAAACATTTATGTTAAAAGTACGCATGTTTATTTACTTGATTAAATTCAAGAAGTCAAAATAATTGCAGCCGAAAAATAAAACACTCATGCGGGGATCGAACCGGGGCAGAGAGTAGATTCACGACGGCTATTGCCAACTCCACTACGCATTACTTTGTTATTTCAGGGTGTCCAAATTCTATATATACCAATATAAAGTCAAAACTTTACGTGTATATATAGTATTATTTTTTGACGAAGGGTGTCCAATTGGACACTAAAGCCTACATGGCTCCGCCCCTGATACTACTCAGCTGAAAACGAAGTTTTTATGGGAAGAAAGTGAACCGACTTCATCATTCGGTCCACAATAACCCAAATTGAGTCAACCTGACTACGAGTACGAGGTAGACTAGTAATGAAGTCCATATTAAAATCTTCACACTTCCATGTAGGAATGCTAATGTCTTGAGACAAAGCACCAACTTTTTTAAGCTCGACCTTCAGTTGTTGACAATTTGGATATTTCACAATATCCTTTTGCTATCTCATTTCACTTTGCTAGAACGAAAGCTAAAATAAAATTGAGGGAGAGTTTATGAAGGAAAAAAAAGAAATAGAGAAAATAAACAAATAAAGAAATATATGAGAAAAAGAAGAAGAAAAGAAGTATATAAAATAAAAAATGAGTTTGAATTATTATTATGGTGTAAAAAGAAAATAATGTAGTAAAATGAAATTAACGGTAAAAAGATTTTAAAAAAAATGTGCCATATAAATAGTTGGAGTTTCAAGATTCTTCGTTTCTCATGGTGTTCTTATTTCATCCGGTTCAAGAAAACAATTCTTTCTGAGCTCTATATTGTTCGATTTGTTCCCTTTCACAATTTCATTTTCTATCTTCTTCAAATAGATAATTCTTTCGTACAGTTATGAAATAAAATTGCGGGAATTGAAAATCAGATTTTCATAATTGAAGAGTAGATTCTCAACGGTGACGACCAGATGATCAAAAGTCTCGAATCGATGATAAACTATCACCAAGAGTTGAAACGTGAGATACAAATTAACTGTGTAGAATTAGCAAAGCAATTTCGAAAAGATCAAATATTATACAGGTTTTTTTTTGGGAAAATGATCTCTTCATATTCTTTTTTTTTTCTTTTGATGTTCTACTCCTTAAATCTTCAAGTTCTTCAATGTTTTATGTGAAATTTGAACTGTTACTCCTATACGATCTAATTGATCATACCTGTTACTAATTGAAATGTTGATATTAAAATTATGTTCTTGAACTTTTGATTTTGGTTGAACTCATTACTGTAACATTTAAATATTATTGTTCTTGTTTACACATTTAGATCAACGAGGTGTCCATCACCAAAAGCTACAAAGAGTTCATGGAAAAATCACCACAGAGACGTCACATAATTTCAAGAATTCGACCCAAGTTGAGTTATAATCCTGAGCGCCTTATTATCTTCGTGAATGTATACATGAACATGACAGTTCTTGTGGATGTCCCGTCTGATTGTACCATCCAAGGGCTCAAGGATAAGGTACTACATACACAAGGGATTCCCCATACTACACAGATCATTCTGTATTTCAAAGGACGTAGTTTAACACATAATCATAGCACATTAGTGGACTGAGGCATCGTCCACGCTTCGAACGTTTATGTCACCAGCTGAGTGTTTCATACTTATCTGTCAACATTGCCAGTTCAACGGAAGATGTCAACAAGTTTGTTTCAAATCTGTTTCTGCAACTACTGATTCATTTTTCATATCAGCAAGAACTTCACATTTGGCCTGTAATTTGCCCTTAAAAAATAAATCAGGTAGTATTGTATGAAATAGAACTAAGAGCAGAATGTTGTTGAAATTTGGTAGAATCTTTTTACTTTTTTCTTTTTAGTCTAAAAAATATTCTATAGTATTTAATTTCCTTTCAAGTCTAGGGATTACATTAATTGCAAAATATGTAGTTTCCTTTTAGTTTAATATCTAGAAGGAAAATAATATATTTTATTCTCCTTAATTATTTATAAATAGTGATGTACTCTTCTATTTGAATCAATACTAAGAGTTATCATTCATTCTCTCTTTAATTTTTCTTTCTAGTTTCTTCCATTCCATCACAAATGTTATATAGAATTCATATAGCAAATCCTGACTAATTTGGGTTTGATCCGTGGCTCATTGTGTTGATTGCACTGCTTCTTTTCTGATCAAAACTGAGTTTATTTTTTGTTTAGCAATATGGATATATTAGTGCCATATGGTGGTCGAAATGACGATTTTGAGGAATAGTCTGAAGTTACAATAACCATTTGTTCATGTTCTTCTATTAGTCCTACTCTCACTAGCCTATGAATGTATATGTTGGTCGTCTGTGACATGTCATTTCATTGACAAGGAAAAAGACATTATGGAACTTGTGTGTTTGTTGAAATTTTAACCAACAATGAAGAAGTGTTGCTGAAATTTTGTCATTGTAATTAGTTTGAATCAACCCTCAAATTATCAAGAATTTCATTTGAGAATCTTAGGATAATTCTAGTGTTCCAAACCGTAAGAACACTATAATGTCATCTGACGGTCAAGTCACTTTCGAGTGCTTTAGAACCTTAGAGAATTATCCGACTAAGTCATAAATCCCCTCCGAACCTCGTAATATCTTCAGAACTCGTAATCGAACTCGATAACTTTAACTATTCACATTGGTTAAACTTTCTAAATTTCAAACCCCAAAACTCAAAAACTCTCCCCGAAACGTATCCGATAATCTCAAAAATTGTGCCACCTATTTTCGCAAGTCATAAATAGCTAACAAAAGTTATGGAGAGGATCGAACAGGGGAGAAGGCAAAAAACACAAAATAACCTTTCGGGTTGCTACATCAATTTATCTATGTAACAATCATTTGAGAATACATATATTTATATATTTTCAAATTTTGAATTGAAATTGACTAATACAAATACTTAATTATGTGTTCAAATGCTAAATTGAAACAAACTAGTTCGAGTGTTTAAATGAAATTTACTAACAAATTTATGAGGATAGTTATTACTTTCTCAGTCCCATTTTATATCCTTCTTTTTAGGTAATCTCGAAAAAAGAATGTCACATTACTATAACTAGAAACAATTTAACATTGAAATTTTCCTTTTATCCATAATGTAATTATTTATTTTTATACAGATATCTAAGAAATTCTTTAGACCACACATTTAAAAAATCTACCTTTTAAAAAAACAGCATATCAAATCAAACAATGCCACATTAAATAAAACTGAAAAAGTATATAAATTTAATATGCTATAAAAAGATAATGTAAGAACTCATTTCATTATTTTAAAAGACATAGTGCATATATGATTTCTTAGTGGAAACACCATTTAAATCACACACAAAAATAAAGTTACGTGACAAATATTAAAATCTACAAATAGAACTAAATCCACATATATGATTGTTTATTTTGGAAATCTTTAATTCTTAATTATTAAACTTATAGCCAACAGCTTAATCCGTTAAGTATGCACCGAAAATTTAATAGTTTTAGTTTTGTAAGTTAACATTTTTAATTTCCGTTAAATATTAAATAATGAGTTAATTTACGTTCATTAGGTTTGGAGAAAATGAAAAAAATAAAGAGAAACATCAAAAAAGTTTCAATAAATACATGACAGACAATAGTGTTTGGTTTAAAAATCAAATTCTGCAACATAAAAAACTACATCATATAATAAAAATAAATAGCAAAAATTACACCTCAATAAATTGCACCATACTTGAAAAATAAATAAAATATAATATTAACTATACCTCTAAATAGAAATTTCTACTGTTTTTTTTAATTATAATTTCAATCTAATCTAATCGATAGAATTTGATAAATATTAAATGGATTAAAAAATATTATTTTAAAGCAAATTTAAATGATGAAAAATTATTCAATACATACTTCAATATTATTTATCCTACGTGTAAACTTTGGTGAAATCTTATAAATTTCAAGCTATAATATATATTACCATTAAATATCTAGAGAGAACAAGTTGTGATACTTTTACCAATTAAATATCTTGAATTGGTTGTCTTGTCAAAGTTAGGTGGTGGGTTACATCATTCATTCATGAATTATGACCGTAAAAATCACCATTTATTAACATATATATAATAATTTATCACGAATATTATTTAAAAAATTCTAAAATTTAGAATTCATAAATAAAAATATTTATTTTGCCTCTATTATAAATGAAATACTTTTAAGGTAGAATTAGAAATTCTGAAGCGAATTTGATAGAACTTAATAATTTTTTTAAAATTGTGTATTTAAATTAAAAAGTTCGTCAAATCTGTATAAATATCAAATTTAAAACCCACTTGTCAATATTAAAATCGTTATTCCAAAATTTAATACTCATAAAGTTAAAATTCCAACTCCATCTTCAATTATTATAAAACTTTTTTATACTAACACATGTTAAAATTTGTTAATGATATGAAAAATGTTTACAAATATTGGGAGAAAAAAATAATTTAATTCCGTCATTAAAAAAGAAAGAAAAAAAAGGTGATTTGCATTTTCATCCAATAATAATTGAAAAAAAAGTAAAGAAAAAACAGTATGTGGATAATGCTTGGCAATCAAACGAAGATTCTTTGGATTCGAATTTTAAATTCTGTTTGGCCCGTGGAAAGCAATCATATAT
>JAJOOH010035369.1:0-10442 GCA_029582605.1 Solanum gracilifrons | reverse complement strand
TGATAGAATTTAAAGTGTCAAATAATTGTTAATTATTGTAATAGATAATATGGAGTATTTAAGTCATTTATAGTATAGTAATTAATATATAATATGTAATATTTAAGTGGAAGGTGGTGGGGCCCACTTATATATTTTAGAAATATATTGGATATTAGTAGTGATTTATAGTATAGTAATTAATATATAATATGTAGTATTGAAGTGGAAGGTGGTGGGGCCCACTTATATATTTTATAAATATATTGGACATTAGTAGTGATCTTATTGGACCATTGGTAGTCATTCCTAGACTCTTCTATAATATAGTAATTAAATGTTGTCGTATATATTTATGTGTTTATTTTTTTAATAAAAATTGTATCTCTGTTATTTTTTTTTCAAAATGTTATGAGAAGGAGAAAATTAGTGCAACAACTTTGAAATTTTCGTGTGTGTGTGTGTTATATTAGGATAATTATCTTTGTTTATAATGTGAGCATATAGTTGAATAAATTTCTTTTCATTGAAGGAGGACAACGATTTTTACTTCATGGTTTAATTAACCTCAAATGACGTTGAATAGAGACACTTAAGTACAAGGACTACAAGCAACAACATATTTAGAGTGGTTTGAGGGATGTGGAGCGTACACTGACCTTTTTCGTAACTTTTGTGGGATAGAAAAGTTGTTTTTTTTGGACCCTCGACTCAACTAGAGTATCATAACATGTTTAAGAAAAATACAAGAGTAAAATAAATAATGATGAAATTATTGAAGCAATAAAAATATTTGCAGGTTGTCGACCCTAAAGGCCTAACCCTGACCCCAACCCCTGAACCGGGACGACTTGGATCCTGATCCTTAACATGAAAATGACTCGAGACCTGAACAAAAATGACTATTCAACTCTAGTCCACGAGCAGGGACTCGATTCCTGACCACAACCCGGGGTGCTGACACATATTAGGGATCTCATGAGATCAGACTCTTTACTCTGACTCCTACCCTAGCCTCGGAACTGGGATCCATCACCCAGATTCGACATCCAATCTTTACCTCAACCTTGACTTCGGATCCGATCTTTTATTCGATCCCCAGACCTGGAATTTTGACTCGAGTCTTGGCTCTAACTCGGGGTTCAATCCCTATCTTGACCCCAACCGTGTCCTGAAACTCGACTCATGACCCTAATTTGAGAGCTGACTCGGGAGCTGACCCAAAACCCATAGCTAACTTGGGATGCGAATCTTGACCTCGACCCCCGATCCCAATTCGAGGACCCGACTACGATCCAGTTTAGAACTCAGCCCGAGACATAGCCCAATTCGAGACAAGATCTGAAATTCAACCCTGGGGTCCCAACTTGGTGTCCTAACTTAGGACCCGACCATAACCCGAGGACTAAACTTGAGAATTGATCCCGACTTGGGATCCGACTCGAATCCATATCTCCCCCAGACCCTACTCCCGACACGAGATCTTGACCTAGGACCCAACTCTTGATCTTGAGGTCTCGTCCTAGAATCGGGTTGGAGTTTTGGTAAAACTTCGACTACAAATATAATGTAGATAAACAAATAATCGATTTATCAGGTCACTGAAGTACTATCTAGATATTAAATTCTAATTAAAGTAAAGTATCATTAACTAATAAAAATATGGATCAATCCGTCTTTTATCCAACCTATTATGTCATCCAACTCACTTTTACCGAATATGAAATATAAGCGTGCCTGACAAATTATTATCCATTTTATGTTAATCCGTTCATATTTGATCCAACTCATCTATTTGTCATCATTACTAACACCAATAAAATAGTAAAGATAACCAAAGTAAAAGCCGAATATGCCTTCACTCGAGCCTCACAAAGGCAGAGGTATTATTTTTCTCCTACCAGCTGCCTGAAATTCCAGCAGTGTAATTAAAGCTTGGCATAGTAGTGTGCTGGTGTTGATAATTACTACTCATTTGGAATTTATACTATCATTTATTTTACATAGCAAGTGTAGCTAACTCTCTTGTCACACTACTTATTATTTCTACATTTGTTTGCCTATATATACCATCTCTCATTTCCACAAAAGGAAAGACACAAATAACAAACTTTCTTGATATAATATAATTATTATTATTATAGACATAAAATGGGAAGATCCAAATGTTGTGATGAAGAGGGATTGAAGAAAGGTCCATGGACACATGAAGAAGACCAAAAACTATTGTCTTTCATTGATAAACATGGTTGTGGTAGCTGGAGGGGTTTGCCTGCGAAAGCTGGTAATTTTAACTACTCCTTTCGTCTCAATTTATGCAAAAATCATTATATATATAGATTTGAACGATTGATTTGAGCGATCCAACTAATAGGAATGACAATAGAGCAAGACATGATGAGTGTGAGGTGATTGAACCCCCTTCCTGTGTTCTGTCCCCGCTTCATTGTTATCCCTAGTCACGGTCCAAGACTATCTATAGCTAGTGCTAGATTGCCTATTTACATGGACTTATTTCTTTTTCGTGTAACGTTTTTCATGTGTGATTATTGCAACTTAATAATAAATTGATATTTTCTTTTCATTCCAATTTATGTGATACACTTTTTATAGGCCAGGTACGTGATAGTGAGACTTGAACTCATGACCCTTAACCTGAATCAGAAATCATGTTATTATATTATCTAAAAGTTTAATTCGTTAGAAAATACATTTTTATATAGGTATATACTATTATTTAACATTTGCTAATCACTCATTTTTGCTTCTGTTTTTAGGTCTGCAGAGATGTGGGAAGAGTTGTAGGCTAAGATGGATAAACTATCTAAGGCCTGATATCAAAAGAGGAAAATTCAGCTTACAAGAAGAAAGAACCATCATTCACCTTCATGCTCTTCTTGGAAATAGGTATAGATACTATAATATATATATATATATATATATATATATATATAGATAGATACTTTTCTCTATCCGTTCATTTTTAATTGTTCAGTATTAATTTGGCATATCGAGCGATAAATAAAATGACAGTTTTTACTATATCATTCTTTAAATATAATAAATCCAGTACTTTGAGAAATAATTATAATTAATGAGTAATAAAAGTTAATTATTAAAAACTAAGTGATAAATTATCTATTGATTTTTAATTTTCTAAACTGGACAAGTAAATATGGACATTATTTTCAGTATAGTGGACGATCAAGAGTAAATAACACATTAATGAAGGACAGTAGTATAGAAGTAAAAAAAAGATAGCAAATGATGATAGAACTCATAAATAGTCAGTTACCTTTGTTTCTGCCACAATATTATTCTTTCCCAATCCCCATAGTCTGTTTTTTTTTTTTAATAGCCATAATGCTACTTATGATACTGTCTATGATTAAAATAGCGCCCTATTATAGTAGTGACCACATTCAATTAAAGTCACCATTGATTTGGTTTGATCCAATGTTACCACAATAATTTCATTTTTTCGTGTAACGTTTTTCATGTATGATTATTGCGATAGTAAATTGATTATGTTTTGTTCCTCTCTTTTTTAATGATATAACAGATGGTCAGCAATAGCAACTTACTTGCCAAGCAGAACAGACAACGAGATAAAAAATTACTGGAACTCCCGTCTGAAGAAGAGGTTAACCAAGATGGGAATTGATCCAATGACACACAAACCAAATGGTGCAGGCTCATCAAAATATGTTGCAAACCTTAGTCACATGGCTGAATGGGAAAGTGCAAGACTAGAAGCAGAAGCTAGACTTGTTCGAAAATCAAAAATCCTCTTCAATAGTCACAATTACAACATTAACCCTACTACAATTTCACAACAATTACCTTATTATCAACAACTTCCTTGTCTAGACATATTGAAAGCATGGCAAATGACTAGCACAAAATTACCAACAATAAATGATATTAGTCATGCCATTCTTCTTAATAATTCAAGGAACAAAAACCTCGAATCATCGATATCATCAACGTTCAATTCCTCAGAGAATATTTTCCCGAACAACGTACCAACTACTACAAAAGTTGGTGATGATCATCAAAATCTTCATAATTTGTCTACAATCAACTCATGTTTTGAGGATGATCAACTCCAAACAGAACTTCCAAGTTTCATGCAGGAATTTTCAGGGGTATTTCCGGAATATACACAAAATTCAACAAATGGATTACAAGTGGATAATATTATGGGAAGCTTCTATGGAGATTTTGAAGATAACAAGTTAATTAATTGGAATAATTTCCCTAATTATTTGGTTAATTCTCCAATTGGTTCTCCGGTATTTTAAGTTCTACTATAGCGCGCGAAAATTGTTCTTCTCTAAGAGTTTGATTAGTTTTTTTTGTTTTATTACAAAGATTTTGTATCTCTAGTTCCTTATTAGAGTGAAGTTTAGTTTATGATATGATTGAATAAAATTTAAAATCATGTACCCTTATAATTTTTTTCTCTCTATTATTATAGTGTAAAGTATTTTACACGCTACTAAAAACACTGGAATTAGCAACAAACTTGTCACTGGTCTATCGCTATTTTACTCGCTAACAAAATTTGTCGCAAATTCATCGCTAAGTAGAATTAGTAATAAATTTTACTGTTTAACTATAAAATTTATCCATCGCTAGAACAATATATATAAAGTAAGGTCAAAGAGAAGAGAGATATTGAAATACAATCAATATCATATATATGGTCCCGGGAGGCCAAAAAAAATGAATCATCCGTGTTTTTTTTTTTGTAATTTATTTAACTAATTAATGCCTCCATGTAGTTACTACTCTTTTTTGCTTTATTAATATAGGTCCATCAAATAAAGTTAGGTAAATGAAATTATTGCTAAGGTCTTTGAAGAAGTAATTAAGTAATGGACCAACGAGGGAGTAGTAAATACTCATTCATACTTAACCAGAGGTTTCAAGTTAAGTTCAATTTCAATCACCTTGTTAGGGAGCGATATACCCTCGAATATGGAGTTTTTGGAGCGAATTCAGATTTAGTCGGACTCTAATACAAATATCAGACATAAGAAATAAAAAAAAAGTAATGAACTATTTCGATCTCTTTCACCATATATTATACGTACATGTTATCCTCCTTATTATTATTTTTTTTTCGTGAACTGCATTTGAATATATATATATTGAAAAAAGTATTTTTTTGAATTGATTCACTTCATCATATTCATATATATACATGTGTATACATATTTAATATATAATATATAAAAAAGATAACTCATATGATATCTGTTAATTTGTATATATTTAGTGCATTCATCTAATAGATTGATATACGTTTACTTGCTTTAATATCTTTATTATTTTATATTAGCATATATTTGCCTTATAAATTTATTTATATTTATTTGTATTGAGATATTCATTGATCCATATAATTCACTTATAAATGTGTATAAGTGAAGGAAATTAAAAAAATAAATTATAATGGACGAATAAATATTATCATAATGGTACAACGACTAAAATCCAAAAAATGATGACCTAATATGTGAAATAAAGTCACATTTGAATCTTGATGTCTAGATAATAAATTTAGACATTATTTCTAGTAGGCATGCATGAATCTATATATAACATTTCTCTTTTTTTGCTATAAGTCCATCAAATAAAGTTAGGTAAATGAAATAATTGCTTAGAATCATATCCATTCGATTATATTTATTTTTCTGCTTCTTAAATTATTAAGTGAACCCTTTCAAATCCCTTTCATCAGATATTACGTAATACAATACGTTATGTATCCTTTTCATTTCAAGAGTTTTATTTGATGAAAAATATTTAACCAAATAATTAGTATTCGTGCGAAAATATTTTTCCTATTATAGAAGGTGTGAAGCAGGCGGATTGGAATTTCTTAATCATTACTAATGATGTAAGCTATGTCGATCCTAGCTCACCCTTCCACGTAATATTTATATATAATTTAGATAAAGGTGTGGGGGTGGGGTATGAGGGTCAAAGGTGTTGTGGTTGGATGAAGGTGGGTGGGAGGAAGACAACAAACATAAAATATATTTCTTCTCTTATTTATTTTCACTATAACGACGAGAAATTATATTTTAGATATCGATCATATGACTTTTTTTTTTAATAACGATACGAGATGTTATTTATGACTACCCAGGGGCAGAGCTACAACCTAATAAGGGTGGTCAGATGAACACCCTTCGTCGGAAAATTTTATCGGATATATAGACAAAATATAGTTTAATATCTGGATATGTATTAATTGAACACTCTTTGACACAGCAAAAGCAGCTGGTCCAGCGGTAGGCACATGAGGTCTGGGGTTCGATTCCCACTTGCTGTATTTTTTTAATACAAATCTCTTTTTAAATAAAAAAACACAGAAATTTTTGTGCACCTACTCATCGGTAAAAAAAAATGTTTTGTATACCCACTCCGCTAAAAAAAATAAATTATCAACTCTTTAAAGGTTGAACGTCTTTGGTGAAATTTCTGGCTCCGCCACTGTGACTACCTATTTTTTTTTACTTTCATCAAGTAAGTTGTTTTTATGTTTTTTAATGATTTTTTTTCTAAAGAAAAAATTTAATAAAATATTTTGACCAGTTAATATATGAAAATCTATTAGATCTTGATAAAATCTAGATAATAAATGATGATACTAAAGTTTTCGCTGTCCCTATAATATATGTGGGGTCTTTAAAATAAATAGCACGTTCATTTATAAGTCCCTCTCGTCCCCTGTGGTTTTTTTATTTTATTTTAAAAGTCAAATTTGGACTCAAAGTCCTTATTATTAATAATCAAAATGGGCCATGCTCCTTATTACAATATAAGATACCTGGTCGGCCCAAAAGTGACCAGACCAGGTGAGTAAAAAATGAGCTATTCCTTAGGATTTCCTAAAGGAATCATTTCCTCTTTTGTTCTTCTTCTTCTCTAGTTCATTCCGCCTCTCTAGTTGCTGCCATGATTTGGTTCAAATGGAAACGCCTCTCTGTATATTCCTGTAAGTGTTGAATTTGTTCCTCATTTTTGTTCTTTGATACTCCTCCCCTGATTCATTTTTTCCTGCAGTTGAAGCCGAATAGGAGAAGATGTTTCTGAGCTTTAATCACCAGATCTCTTTGCTGGATGCACTCTACCACTTCAGATTTGGCCCTTTTACTCTCGTCTTTTGTTGGCTACGCATGTTGTCCATTATTGTTCAAGTTAATTTTCCTTGTTTTGATACGTCCCTGTGCTTGATGTAACGGGAATATTAATATTTATATATGGTGTAATATATAGTTAATTTTTTATAATTTGTCTTCAATTTTTTAAATTTTTTTTATATATGTGCATGTATTTTTATTTGTCTATTAAGTAGTTAAATTAATCAAATAAAATCTATATTTTTCTAATTACTAGCATCAACCTCAAGTAGAAAATGTCTAAAGTTTTACGGATTATTAATATGAACAGAGAAATACTAGGATTCCTAGAATGAGCGTGCACCATTTAAAAATAATGTATATATTAAGTGAAGAATTGACCTCTAGTCTTCAATCTAGGTAAATAATTCAAGTTTCAACAAGTGCACCAATTAATCTTCTTGTTGCACAGGCCCCACCAGATATCATCATAGTTTAAGAAATACTCCATACATATACATAAAATACTTAATTAATGGAGAGACTGCGAATTCACATGTCCAAATTTGGAGAACTACTATTCACCTCTCTATAAATAGAGAATAGAGAGCTTTATTTTAATATTATTTCTACTATTTGTAATTAACATATTATTTTTCATATAAGGCTATTAATTAAATTTCTAATATTTGTAATTCTTTTTAAATATAATATAACATTTTAAAAAATATATTATTTAGTATATACTACTTTCATCCCGAATTAATAATATTTTAAATATTTTTTTTTTCAATTTTTGTCACTTTACGAGATAATTTAATAGTATTATTATTGATTTTCACTATGAAGAATGCACAAAATTTAAATGATAAAATGAAAATTTTAATTTAAAAATACAATACATGACATAATAATTTAATTACAAGATAACAATACAATACATAACATAATAATTTTAAAAATCACAACAATATTTTAGTAATCCGGTAGGTCGTTTTCTGTTTTAACAATATTTGAAAAAAAGATAGTGTATGATCAAGAGAATTGTTGTGTTTGTGATTGCGGTTGTGCTTGTTGATTTCTTTTTTCAATTTTTCATAGTTCTTTAAAATTTAGAATAAAATATAATTTTATACTAAATAAAGAATTTTTTTTAAAAAAAAATTATATTACATGAAAATTATATAGGGTGATTATTTTGAAAAAAGAAAGAATGGGTTTATATTATGAAATAAGAAAATGAAATAGAAATATAAATAATAATATAATATTGAGGAGAGAGAAAAAGAATTTTTTTTAGAGAGTAAAATAGAAAATTGGGTTGGAGTTGTTCGTCTGCAAAAATAGATAACTCTATATTTATTTGAAGAGTAAAATAGAGTGTAGGGTTGGAGATATGGACTACTACGTATGTGAAGGAAATAAGATTATTTGAGCATTTGCCTCTATTTTGTGTTGTGTTGGTTTTTAATTATTTTTTTTGGATATATAATTTTTTTTGTGGAATATAAATCTATATTTTTATATTATAATATTTTAGAAATCATGTCCCGTGTTTTTAAAGACCTTATGTCCTACTCGCTAGACATGTTGATTTTTAAGAATAAAAATTAAATATTGGCTTATTTAAAGAAAAAAATCGCACCATTAAATATTTAAAGGAAATGAGTGATTCTAAAAACAACACGAGAGCAAATACAATGTTAGATATTTACTAAAGATTTTTACAATTAACCTTCTCCATATATATATATATATATATATATATATACACATGTCATTTTTTCAACAAAGTTAATTAATGAGGGATTTGAATACTCATAAATTAAATCAACGTAAATTAGCAATCACTAGGGGAGATTGAAAAAGGGAAATTTAAAAATTAACAAGTGTATATACTGTAACGTGCAGTTTTTTAACATGAATTTTGCATGCATGCAATGATGCAAATTACTGTACTCCAATTTACAAACACGTACGTACGTAGTAATATTTCTGATAAATAATGAATGACTATTATTCAGTATTCTAACTAATTAATCCAATATGGTTGGCAAGATGAAGTTAGTGTTTCTTCATAATTGTATCAAATTTTAAAAAAATTATTCTAAAACTTGAAATGTGATCAGATTTTGATTTTGAATATCTGATTTTAAATATTTTTAATTTTTTAAAAATTTACACGAAAAAATACAAACTCAAACATAATTTCAAGTTACAAAAAAACTTCAAATTTTCAGTCTCGGTCAAAGAGTTTTAGAAAACGTTCTTGGTGGAAAAAAATGTGAATGAAGGATCCAAGTGAATTGAATTGGGTCCATGAATCTAAACAATGGTGAGAATTCTTGATCTCTCTCAATATCTCTCTCAATTCGAAAATCTAGGATTTGAATTGATGTCCTCTCATTGATTCCTTCTAAATTGCATTGATTTATCCTAAAGATTTCATTTCAATTGGAATTTGGTTATTCACCATGTACGAGGATCTCCGCTAAGCATCCATGGTTGAATGGTTAAATCGCTCAACTCATAATTGGCGAATTCGTACGTTCAATTCCTACTGGATGCACGCCAATGGGACCAGTGCCAGAGCCAGAATTTTCAATAAGGGGGTTCAAAATCTGAAAAATAGACACATGAAATAGCCGAAGGGGGTTCAACATCTACTATATATACCTAAAAAATTATTTTAACCATATAAAAATACTATAATTTTCTGCCGAAGGGGGTTCGAACCCCCTAAAGATATGGTCGCTCCGCCACTTAATGGAACCCTCCAATAATCTCATCATCCATACACAACGAATTAATGTGGTATATTCATATATCATAATATATGAACAATAAGAACTAGCATTCTTATTGAGACTATACTAGGGGTGTGCACTATTTGGATTAAACCGAAAAACCAAATCAAATCAAACCGAATTGTAATTTGGATTGGTTTTTTGGATTTTTGGTTTGGTTTTGGATTTATAAGTTACTTTGTTTGGTTTTTTGGTTTGGTTTCGGATTTAGAAAAATGAAAACCGAAAAACTGAAAAAAACCGAATTATAATATATATATATATATATATAGATTAATAATTACACATTTAATAATTAGGTTTACTATGTAGGCAGTAGGGTACTAGTAATTTAGTATTACTGTAATATTTAGGCCCATACCAAATTACTGCCATCCTATTTCACTAAATTTTAGGTATTAGGTTTTACATTATAACTATAAATTAGGTTTTACATTATAACTATAAATATCACATATTACTTGCACTTTCATGAAAAAAATTAGCAGAACTAGAATTAGCGGCGCTAGTCAACTTTTTT
>JAJOOH010035367.1:0-12804 GCA_029582605.1 Solanum gracilifrons | reverse complement strand
GTTGATCTCAATGTACCAAAACGAGTCTAGTAGAGTCTTGCAGAACGGTATAGAGACGTCTTTACTTTTCTTTGAGAGGCTATAGGACTTTAGGCAATCTCTTTGTTTCTACTACTTTTGTGCTATGACTTGATTCCAATTGGTGTTTAGGTGATACAAATTGTTATCTTTCCTCCTTGACTCTATAGTTAGAACTAGAGCAATAAAAGTGGTAACAAAAACATTATCAAGAAAAGATGTGTCCGTCCAAATAAGAATGCTTCCCCGATTCAATGTGGTCATGCAATGACTAGTGACAAACATGAGACTTTTTTATTATGTTCTTAAGGTCGAAACCTTTATTTTTCATGGGTGTTGAATCTGAAGATTCTTATGATTTTTCTGGTTGATTGTCACGAGCTGCTTCATAAGATTGATAATGTAGAGTGATTTGGTGTTGAGTTTATGATATACCGGTCAAGGGAGACGCCAAAATATGGTGGTGGTCTCATTTTGAGTGCCGGCTAGTACATGCACTACTCATGACTTGGGAAACATTTTATAGCTTTCTTTATGCAGAAGTATGTACACTGAACTTTGAGGTATAGGAGGAGAGATGAGTTGCTGAATACAGAGCAACATAATAGATTTGTTATAGCCTATAAGGCCAAATTTTGTGTTTTGTCCCAATATGATACTCCACCTTGCTTCAGTCTAAAAGTGCAAATTCGTTGCTTTGTGAAGGTATTAATGTCAGATTTGCATATTCAATCTTATAAGTGACTGTTTCAGCAAAATCTTTTCAGAAAATGGTTGATTTTGTGACAGAAGTAGAAGGGGGTGAAGTTAGAATACTTTGCCAATGTGAAAACATTAAAATAAATTGTAAGGAAGGGTTAGATAATGAACACCATTACTTTTAAAAATGCATTAAGTATTGTTGTCATAACATGTATGGGTTGCTTAGTAAATGATGAAATTATGTTGCGACAATTGAGGTTAGAACTTCTACTACAAATTCCTAGATTGAGTGCATATCAAGGAGGTTGATGATATGACTACTCCAATAGCAGCGATGCTTACTTGGTTAAGTTATTAAGTGTGTTATAATTGTGGAGAACCTGGATATATGAGGAGAGATTGTCCCCATATGCTCTTGTCTGACCCCGTGTCGCAGTAGACCAGAGTAGTGGTACCAACGGGCAGCGGTAGAAATGGTAGAGGACGTCCAAAAGCTGGGCGAATAGGAAATCAGTGAGGTCGTAGAGGCCGGGGAAATGGTAATGCCGGCAGGAGAGCATTGCAACTAGGAAATGATGTTGCCAGTCAAGATGACATGGCTCAGTTTATGCCTTTCAAGGCATGACCGAGGCAAAGACATCTTATGCAGTGATCACATGTAGTATTCTTGTTTGTGATCGGATGGCTAATGTGTTGTTTGATTCGGGTTCTACCTTTTCTTATGTGTCAGTTCAGTTAGCCTTGGGATTTGATACGGGTTGTGATATAATTGATGCCCACATCCATGTTTCTACCTCAGTTTGAGAGTCTGTCATAGTCACCCATCTTTATCGTGTTTTTCCTGTTATGTTTATGGGTTTCCAAACTTGGGTTGATTTGGTTATTTTGGATATGACTGACTTTGATATAATCTTAGGCATGATTTGGTTGTCCTGTTCGCTTGACTTTTTCCTTTGTCCTTGTCCTTTCTTAAAGCATAATAGTCAGAACACTTGTGACCAACCTTACCACAATTGTAACAGTTTCCTTTGAATTCCCTCTTGGCCTGATTTGACTTTTATCCGTCGGACTTCTTTCTGTCTTTTCCTTTAATGGGAGCTTTTTCAACAATACAAACTCCTATTATTTTCTAGCTCCCACGAGAATTGTTTTTGGTGGTCATTTTATCTTTTTCAATCTAGAGCTGAATCACAAGATCTTCAAGCTTCATTTCCTTGCGTTTATGTTGTAAATAATTCTTGAAGTCGTTCTACGAAGGAGGTAACTTCTCAATCATTGCAGCCACTTGGAAAGCTTTATTTACTATCGTATCCCCAACAATAAGTTGAAACTCTTGTTCTTGTGATCCAACAGTTTTGCTATCTGTCATCTTATAGTCTAAAAACTTTGCGACCACAAACTTCTACAAGCATGCATCTTCTGTCTTATATTTTATCTCAAGTGCATTCCACAATTCTTTCGAAGTTGTAAATGTGTTGAAAACATTATATAAGTCATCCTCTAAAGCACTTAAAATGTAGCCTTTACACAATAAGTCTACATGTTTCCATACTTCAATAATCACAATTGTTTCTCTGTTTGACATATCAGCAGCATGCATTGGAGTTTCTTTATTGGTAAATTTCTGTAGACCAACAGTGGTAACCCAGAAAAAAACCCGTTGTCACCATCCTTTGAAATTCACACTAGAAAATTTGCCTAGTTTCTCTAATTGAGGAACATCAGTTCAATTTTGTGCAGCAACAACCACGCACTGTCAATTGTCATTTATGATAAACAAAAATTGATACGACTGATTCAGTAAGGAATAATTTAAATTTCAAACTTAATAGGAGTCTATAACAACAAATGTCTTTGTCACCACCTGCAAATACATATTTACAAATAAACCGTTAAGTTCCTTAAGATTGTTATGCAATTTGTATTTTAAATCAATACTAATGATTAAAAAAACTTTGCAGAAACAGTAAATTCCAAAGTTTAAACCATGTAATGAAGAAGATAAATCAATTAGAAGAAACTAGTAATTGTAAAACATACAAGAATCTGTTACAATTGTATGAAACAAAATGGAAAGAATATCGAGCCGACTGAATGAACAGTGTCTGCTTAAGGAAATTATTTTCCAATAGTATCCGAGGTTTGAATTGGAATATATCCTTCCAGGATAGAACGATTCTATTCACCAGTATATTGATACCTAAAAAATAGTGTTAGCAATCCACACAACACCAGTAAAGTATAGAAATAATGAATTTGTGCAAAAGAAGAAGAAGAAGATCAGAAATTTAATAACTGAAAAGTTCAAGGTATTTATAGCTAAGAAGCACTAGTTCCGAAAGCTTGAAACCTTTCAAAAACCACACGACCCTTTATGAATGTTTGCAACCCTTTAGAACGTCCATGGGTGTTCTTAAAAGTTACAAACTTTCAGAATCATCATTTCCAATGGTGGGAAATTCAAATAAAATGAGAAATATATTTTAAACACGGGTCACGTAGATGTGAGTCGGGTTGGGTCGTTTAGGCTAAATATTTAAATAATTAAGAAGGTTTTGGCCATTTAATTTAATTAGATAAATAAATAATTTAAAAACTTTGTCAAAAAAAAATCTCTCGATCGATCATTTTCGAAAGCCAAAGCCAAAGTCGAGCCAAGCGAGTGACGATGACGACAACGCGAAGGGGGTCCCTCTTTCCAACCCTTTTAATAATTAGTAGAAGTGCTTCTTAATTTAAACACATGACCTTTCCTTTCCACTACCTATGAGGGAAAAAACTCTTTTTTCTTACTTAAGCATAAGAAAACCTTTCAAATTCCTCTTTTCATCTTCCCTTCATTTCCCATTAATTCTTACTATATGCCTAACAATAAATTCACATGTTCTCATAACTACCACAATAGATTTATCCTTGTATGAATTGGATGAAGAAAGTGAAAATATTGAATTGGCAGACTATTCTTTCTTATAATAAGATAAAATATTCTCTAAGTTTTCAAAGAAAAAGTATGATCGTAAATGAATCCTGTTTTAATTTTGGCTTTCAACAACAAGGACATGTGCAAAATCCTAGGACACAATGTGGTTTACATCCACAAGAACATCTTCCCATATAAATATTGTCTTTCTTGAACAAAACATTCCTCCTTATTCCGTCAGTACATCCACAAATTTCCTCAATACAAATCGGAATTCCAAGTCGACAAGATGCATGGTAACAAGTTTTTGTTGTTTGACACATTTTACCGTTTTCCAATGCCATGAATGATTGTGAACCTATATTAAAAATATAGAATAAATGTTAATGCCATTAGTTCAAGTAAATTCATTGATAATACACAAAAGTCAAACATATATTATTTCTTCAAATTACTACAACTATTTTTATAATGAAGGTTAATCAATCAATATTGATATGATCTCTTGATCATAGTTGATTTTGTAATATTTAAATGTATAGCAAATGAAGAAATATATATTTCTTATATTGCATTTTATACGTCTGAATTTAGTTAGGAACTATGTTTAATAAAAAATGAAGTTTTAAAATATTTCATAATATGTGTATGGCTATGCTAGATTTGGCTATGACAATTGCCTTGGTTGAGTCATATACTCATTCAAAATATCTATATTTACCCTAAAATATTAAATTAGTACTTATGTTTTCTCTGTAATAGTTTGATTCATACACTGGTGAGAAATTAAATAGATCTAAATATACCCTTAAATAATTAAAAATACCAAAAATTACTGTTACTTGGGTTCCGGTAAATCAATCAAATCAGAATCATTCTTCTTTGATGAAAAAAAATTTTATTGGGAGAAAATATATTTGTGAAAAAAGATAAAATATGGATCAATAATTAAACATATAAAAAATTTAATACAAATAAAAAATGTTAACCTTTTCCATATACATATGCGTATGTATGTGACATATGTTAGTCCGTATGTTTATAAAGAAAAAAATTATTGACATATCATATAAGAGGAAATAAATGAGAGGCATAGAGGGAGAGGGAGAGAGAAGGGCAGGGGAAGAGGAAAAGAAACTTAACCGAGCAAAATGAACACCCAAAGAAGAGTGAATACATTGGTTGATTCCTTCTTGATCTTCTATACAGCTTAACTATATCTAAAATCTCAATGATAATATTTTTATTTTGTATGTTGATTGGAAAACAAGACTTAATATTTATAAGACATAGGTGGTATACCAACTTACCAAGTGAATTCAATCATTAAATTTTTAATCTAAAAGAAGTGGGTAAATTAAAAATTAAATGCAACTAGTCAAATATTCTTTAAAATTTGGAAAATAATATTAATCAACTTTTGCACTTATATTTAAAGTTTAAATAAGAATTAGATTTATGCAATCCATATCGTTGACACTCAATTTTGACTGACTTATATCTCATTTTTATAACTATTTGGTTAAACAAATATTTTAAAAATTAATTTATTTTCCTTATATATGTAAACTAGTATAAATTTTTAATCTTAATTATTAGTACTTGTCACGACCGCAACTTCAGTGTGTGACCCAAACACTAAACGAACTAGTGGGAGAACCCACTAAACCCAGAAACAAATCCAACACCAATTAAGAAAAACCAAATCTATTATATAAAATAAGGAGAAATTTAGACATTACGAAAGCTTGAGTCCCCGTGAACTCAACTCAATCATCTAAGAACAAACAATACAAAAATTGTCACACCCTTAGCTTACCCCCTCGACATGGACGACACTCAAGAATTGTTGCTGCTCCAGAAGGAACCCTTGTCTTGACTGACTACTAAGTGGAAGACTAACTCATGCATAAACAACATCAAATTGAAGAATTGCTTAAAACAGTTTACTGAATCTACAAACTATCCATTAATATTGAATATGAAACATAAAGTTTTAAAATAAAACATTATTGAAAGACTCCAAAACTTTCTATCTATGAAACTTTACTGTCTAAAAGGTGTACATACAATATCCACAAGACTTCAACGTCCTACTACTAACAATATTGCACGACTGCAGTCTTCTGAAAGCAATGAGGCCTCACCAAAAGTTGACGTATGGATAATTTGATCACAATGGAACACATGTTGATGATCCTAAATACTTGATTCTACTTCATGAAATAATGCAGATTGAATGTGTAACACTCCGGAAAATAGTAGGTTAAACTAGATCCTTAACGTAAGGGTTAAAGATCATAAAATGATCCCCGTATATTAGTAGACCACCTAGAGTTAAAATGAGGGTTGCAAGGGTCAAGGTTAAGGGACCAAGCAAATACCAAAGGCCAAGGCTGCCCCAAACTTGGGCACACTTCCTCAAGCTCCACGACCATCACCACAGCTAGTGGTCTTGACCTCGGCTTGTGGGAGGAGTCGTGGAGTTGCCTTGGCCAAGGAGGAGGAGCCCCCAAGTGGCCCATCCACTGCCTCAAGGTCCACAAGAGGGAACATGGCTCATGGAGCCCCTCGTGAAGATGCCTTGGGCATTTCAGCTAGGGGCCCCAAATGGCATGGCTACTGCCTTAAAGACCATGAGAGGGACCATGGCTCGTGGAGCCCCTCATGGGAATGCCTTGGGCTTGCGAGCCTTATGAACCATTTATGTAGCTACTACCCCAACCTTCACGAGGGGAACCACGGATCGTGGTCCTCACCACGACTCGTGAAGGTGGCTTGTGGTGCCAGGACGGGATCACCAAATGAAGGTCAAGTGGTCTTTTTCTATTTTTGTCCAATTAAAGTGGAGTCGTTTTGGGTATTTTTTAGGTGTACAATATTAGTTGTTTTAACTCAAAATTCACCCAAAACTAATTCTTTATATTCAAACACCCTAATCAAACTAAAACTTCATCTTCCTCACAATACTACTCTCTCTAAAACTCAAAGAAAAAGAAGGGTGGAATTGGAGCTAGGATTTGGAAAATTCAAGGTTTCTTCCTCAAATTTGTTTGAGATTCGTAATCAAGGTATGGTGGCTTTTCATCTATGGGTAGCTTTCACCCATAGAGTCCCTTTAAAATTTGATTTCAAAGCTTCCAATTTCCCCCAAAACCTTGGGTTTCAATTTAAGTCATGGGTTCTCTTTCAAAATGTTTTCAATGGTTTAATTATGAAGGAGATTATATTGATGATTTAATGTCAATATATGATGAAATTCCTCCAAGAACCCATGAATCCCCCATATTGCTAAATTGTGAATTATGATGTGGGTTGATTGATTGTATAAGCATGTCAATTGATTATGTCTACATTGATTTAGTAAATTGAATCATGATATTCTCCATGTCTAATGTAGAAATTCTATATGTTTGGGTTGAATGTGATTCATGGTCCTTGTAGGGCAAATTATGAGGGTTTATACATGTTTATGAGAATGTTGTATGAGCTTATGATTCACTTAGAAAGTGAAGATTCTATGACTACGGTGTAATTGTGGTATTATTGAAAGATCATTCTCCCTATACGCTTACACATGACTATGTATGAAATGTCTATGATTATGATAGTATTATTGTGTAGATTGAAATGTAAGATACTCTTTCACTATATAAATACAATTCAAGAATAATTATGTAAATTTTGGGAAAGTTATGCTTAGTAGTGAGTGGATATGGAATGTGAGGTAGAGGCCCTCCCGTCAATACAATAGGGCGGGTCATCTTAAGTAACCTCGTGGGATGGAAGCTCCCCCGTCAATACAATAGGTCTGGGGTTTCTAGTAGCAATCTGCATGTCCCATAACTATGTGCCCACATAGGGCTTTAGCTAGTGGATCCATGTAAAAGCTAATACATGTAGTTCTACCACAGTCAAGTAGGACATCTATTTTCAGTGTGGGACATGACACCGGATTCCATCTAGCTCATATGGTGTATGTCAGTTAAGGTTATTTCCTTACATAACAAGAATATGAATATGAAAAAAACATGAACAAGAACTATACTTATGGTTTCTCAAGGAGTCTTACTTAGGGTGAGTGGGGAGTATGAGACTTCACTTATGCATTGCACGAGTAATCTCTGGAAAGAGGTCATGGTGTGGTTTTATTATGCTACGAAGATATGTGAATTTCTGCATGTATGATATCGATTGTTTCTATGAGTGGCTTTCCTTGTTACAAGTTAATGAATATGAATGTTTCCTTGTTTATGAGTAGTGGCTATGTATGAGGACAAGTTATTATATGTATGACTATTGTGGCCTAAAAGTGATACTTAGTATTAGATAGGATTATGGAATCTTGTCTATGCATTGCACAAGTATAACTTAAGGGTTGCTTATGAGTTGGTTTGACTTGTGCATTTACAATATGGTAAATGATGACTCTTTAAAATGAAGAAGTGCGTGGTTTCAACTAAATTGTCCCTTTTAGAATGTTTTAAGGATTTTATTGCATGGCTTCAATACTTAGTGTAATTTGTACTAACCCATATTTTCTACGTTTTTCTGTAAGTGTAGGTCTCGGTTGTTTAGATTTGCTCTCCTTTGGTAGAAAGCTTGGATTGATTATCTTCTTGCTTTGGTGAGTCCTCATGGTTAGAGGACAAGAGTTATTCCTTTTAGTTTCTCCTACCTTTCCTATTGAGACTATGTTATAAAAGGTTGTGACCCTTCTTGATATTCAATTGTATTAGATGGTAAGTGAGACAATATCTAGACTTTTATTTTGATTTCTATGAAAAGACTTCGATTGTAAAAAGTTTTAATTCCGCATCATTTCTATTAATCATGTTTATGATATGTTAAGGGCTTGTATGAGACCCCTTCGGGGTCAAGTACACCATGTTACCTTTAGGGGGTACCCTTGGGTCATGACAAACTTGGTATCAAAGCACAAGGTTTAGAATGATTTTTGGATGATGTCTCATAAACCCCGTCTAGTAGAGTCTTGTTTATGAGTGTGAAGCACACCACATATAGGAATGAGAGGCTATGATATGTTTAGGAAATTTTACTACTTTCATTACTCTTTAGTCGTGCCTAAGAGTTTTAACTCTATGAAGTCCTTTTCGTAACCCTTCTCTTGTGTCTATAGGATATGAATACAAGAAGGGCGAACGCAGGAAGGATGGAAAAGGAGAATGTGAATGAGGGAGTTCCTCCCCAAGGTCCCCAAGGTCCTCAAATTCCTATTTATATGGGGGCTATGACAAATGTGGAAATAAGGTCGGGTCTCCAAGTATTGACCTAAGTCAATATGGATACTAGGACTCATATGAACCCCAATGTGAGTACGAATGCTTCGAGGATAAGGGACTTTACTAGGATGAATGCCCCCGTGTTCCATGTCTCCAAGGTGGAAGAAGACCCACAAGAGTTTATTGATGAGATCTATAAGGTGCTTGATGCTGTGGGACTGTCTCCATAAGATAAGGCGGAATTAGCATCCTACCAATCGAAGGATGTGGCTCAAGTATGGTATGAGCAATGGAAGGGTGTGAGAACCATAGGATCGGGCCTGGTAGATTTAGAATTGTTCAAGTCGGTCTTTCTTGATAGTTTCTTTCCCCTAGAGTTGAGGGAACGAAAGATGCAAGAGTTCATAAATCTTAGACAAGGGGGTTTGAGTGTGAAAGAGTATGCCCTTAAGTTCACCCAATTGTCTAAGTATGCTCCAACCTTAGTGTGTACTCTAGGGCCAAGATGAACAAATTTGTTATTGGGGTATCTGACTTGGTAGTCAAGGAATGTCGTTCGACAATGCTCATCCCAAGTATGAATATTTCATGTCATATGGTTCATGCCGAACAAATTGAGGAACAAAAGCTCAAGCAAGTGAATAGGAAAGTGAAAAGAGCAAGGACCGATGATGGAAATTCTTCCAAAGGTAAATCTGAGGGTCAAGGAAAACCAAGGTTCAAGAGAAGGTTTTCCAACCAAGGCTCCTCAGGTGCTCCAAGGGTCAACAAAAATAGGATGTCTAACCCTAAGTCTCAAGGAGACAATATTGGTGGATCTTCTATGGTGAGGCCTACATGTGATAAGTGCGGTAAGAAACATGATGGTAAATGTCTTGCCGACACGGGTGTTTGCTATGGTTTTGGTAAAAGTGTGCATCAATTGAAGAATTGCCCAACACTTGCGGCCAAGCGGTTCAAATTCTGATGCTCCCAAGAAAATCCACTTCTATGTTCTTCAATCTCGAGGTGACCAAGAGAGTTCCCTGGATGTTCTGACCGGTATGTTACAAGTTTTTTCTATTGATGTATATGCCTTGTTAGACCCCGGTGCCACTTTGTCCTTTGTTACACCTTTTGTAACTATGAAGTTTGAAATACTCCTCGAAGTGTTAATAGAGCGTTTTTCGGTTTCTACCCTGGTTGGTGACTCAGTAGTGGAAAAAAGAGTCTATAGGAGTTGTCCTATTTCTTCGTCCTATAAAGTTACCTTGGTGGATTTAGTGGAGTTAGATATGCTAGATTTTGGTGTGATTTTGGTTTTGGATTGGTTGCACGCATGTTATGCCTCTATTGATAGTAGGACTCGGGTAGTAAAGTTTCAATTTTGAAATGAGTCCATTCTAGAGTGGATAGGGAGAAATTCTATCCCTAGAGGTCAATTTGTTTCTTGTCTAAAAGCTAGGAAAACGATCTCCAAGGGGTGTATTTACCATCTTCTTCGGGTTATGGATGTTGACTCTGAAACCCCTTCCTTGAAGTAGATCCTCGTGGTGAATGAATTTCCCGAAGTCTTTCCCGATGACTTGCCCGGTATTTCTCCAAAACGGGAAATAGATTTTGGCATTGATCTCTTACCGGATACGCAACCTATCTCCATTTCTTCTTATAGAATGGCTTCGGCTAAGTTGAAAGAGTTGAAGGAGCAAATCAAGGATTTACTAGACAAGGATTTTATTCAATCAAGTATCTTTCCATGGAGTGCTCCGGTATTGTTTGTCAGAAAGAAGGATGGGTCCCTACTAAACAAAGTGACCATAAAGAATAAATATTCCCTTCCAAGAATTGATGACTTGATTGATCAACTTCAAGGGGTTAACTATTTCTCCAAAATAGATCTTCGTTCGGGTTACCATCAACTAAGGTTGAGAGGGGTTGACATTCAAAAGACAGCATGTAGGAACCGGTATGGTCATTGTGAATTTGTGGTTATGTCGTTTGGGTTAACAAATGCCCCAGCAGCATTTATGGACCTAATGAATAGGGTGTTTAGACACTACCGTGATATGTTTGTGATCGTGTTTATCGAAGATATTTTAATCTATTCAAGGAGTGAAAATAAACACATGAACCATTTGAGGATTTATTGAAAGTCTTTAAAGACCACCAAGTATATGCAAAGTTTAGTAAATATGAGTTTTAGCTAAGGTTCATAGCCTTCTTTGGTCATATTGTGTCGAGCAAGGGTATTGAGGTATATCCTAAGAAAATGGATGTCGTCAAGGGTTGGCCTAGACCTCTCACTCCTACCGATACTAGAAGCTTTTTGGGTTTGGCCGATTACTATAGGAGGTTTGTTGTGGGGTTTTCCTCCATTGCTTCTCCGTTGACGGCTTTGTCTCAAAAGAAGGCTAAGTTTGTGTGGTCTTAGGCTTGTGAGAAAAGCTTCCAAGAGTTGAAAGATAGATTTACTTCGGCTCCGTTGTTGACCTTACCAGAGGGTACCGATGGTTTTGTTTTTTATTGTGACGCCTCTAGAGTGAGTTTCGGATGTGTTCTTATGCAACATAGTAAGGTGATTGTCTATGCTTCAAGGCAACTCAAGATCCATGAAAAGAATTATCCAACCCATGATCTTGAATTACAGGCGGTAGTATTTTCCTTGAAAATATGGAGACATTATCTATATGAGGTGCATGTTGATGTGTTCACTGATCAAAAGAGTCTTCAATATGGGTTTAGCCAAAAAGACATTAATCTCTGACAAAGAAGGTGGTTAGGAATTTTGAAGGATTATGACATGAGTTTCTTTTACCACCCCATCAAAGCCAATGTAGTTGCAGATGCCCTAAGCCGATTGTCCATGGGTTGTGTGGCCTATGTAGAGGGTGAGAAGAAGGAGTTATTTCGTGATGTGCATAGGTTGTCCCTGTTAACTGTCCAACTAGTCGATTCCACCAAGGGTAGTGTCATGGTCCGTAATGGTTCTGAATCATCCTTTGTAATGGACGTGAAGTCCAAGTAAGACCTTGATCCCATGTTAATGGAGTTGAAAGAACCAGTACTCAACAAGTCCATTGAGGTTTTCTCCTAAGGGAGAGATGGGGTGCTTAGGTATCAAGGTTGATTATGTGTTCCGGACTCCTAGAAGAAGCTCATGGTTCGTGGTATTCTATTTATCCGAGAGCCACCAAAATGTACAGTGATCTACAAAAAGTCTATTGGTGGAATGGTATGAAGAAGGATATAGCGGGATTTGTAGCCAATTGCCAGAATTGTCAACAAGTTAAGGCCGAGCATCAAAGGCCGGGAGGCTTCTCCCAAAATATAGATATTCCCACTTGGAAGTGGGAGGATGTGAATATGGATTTTATAGTGGGTTTGCCTTGTACTAGAAGGCAACATGATTCTATTTTGGTCACTATGGATAGAACGACAAAACCAACCCATTTTATTCCCGTCAAGGTTTCATTTTTGGCGGAAGACTGTGCCAAATTGTACATCAAGGAGATAGTGAAGTTGCATGGGGTTTCTCTATCTATTATTTCGGATTGGGGTACCTAATTTACTTCACACTTTTGGAAGGCATTCCAAAAAGGGCTTGGTACTAAGGTCAAGGTTAGCACGGCCTTTCACCCTCAAACGGATGGTCAAGCGATGTGCACCATTTAAACCCTAGAAGATATCTTGAGGGCATGTATTATAGATTTCAAAGGTAATGGGGATGACCATCTACCATTGATAGAGTTTGCTTACAACAATAGTTACCACTCAAGTATTACCATGGCTCCTTTTGAAGCATTGTATGGTAGAAGGTGTGCATCTCCGGTTGGGTGGTTTGATGTAGGGTTCTTGACCTTTTTCTCCTCTCTTGATTCTAATTTTCTAAGATTTTGATTAATGAATTGACTTGGATAAGTTCTAGTTATGTTTCTAGGCTTA
>JAJOOH010035365.1:0-14707 GCA_029582605.1 Solanum gracilifrons | reverse complement strand
TGAAGTGCCATTGGTCAGGAGTAACAGGTTTTTTCTAATTTGTGGATATGAGGCAGCCACGTGGTATATGCTTGAACAATTTACCCTTTAAATGAACAAAATTTGCTGAAGTGCCATTGGTTAGGAGTAACAGGTTTTTTCTAATTTGTGGATATGAGGCAGCCATGTGGTATATGCTTGAACAATTTACCCTTTAAATGAACATATATTTACAATTTTGCCACTGATCGTCCTCCACTTCACATTTCTATATAATAGAAAATTTTAGATTGTAGTCCCTTATAGCAACCGGACTGTGCGTTTTAGAGAAGAAAAATTCTTGATGAACGCGTGAGTTTCTTACCATTCTGAATAATAGATAAATATAGTCCCTTATAGTAAACTTTATATGTAGTGAGTTACATCAAACCTTGGCATTTTTTAGGACATGCGTATGATAAAAAATAAATAAATTGTTATACGTCAATTTTCTTAACAGTTAGTAATAGTATATTTTTTTGTTATGGGTCAATTTTGTAAACAACGCAAGTAGGGCTTGCGAAGCCAAGTTTCCTTCTATATAAACCCCTCTTTTTGAAATACAGAGAATAGCTTAAGAAAAAAAGTAGTTTGAATACACTTGAAATACACTCCAGAACAGAGAAGTTAACTCATTTAAGACCTTAGTTTTGTTTCTTTTTGGTGTCGTCCATTGCTCTCTCACAAGCTCATTTGAACTTGAGGTAGCTGCTCGGATTTCTGCCCAGGTTCCTTGTTTGCTGTTTGTGTTCAAGTTTGTGTAGTGGTGAAGTCCCTTCAAGCTTGTCTTGTCCCCGTTCACAACCTTCTGTAACATATATTGAAATGCACGAAATGTACATGTAACACACGAGATACACAATTACCATATTCTTTCTATAAAATACGAGATATACGTGTGATGCATAAAATAGATGTTTAATGTACGAGATACACGTATGAAGCACGAAATGCACGTGTAATACACATGTAATGTAGAAAATGCACATATAATACATGAGATGCACATACAAACGCACGTTGATTTTAATTTTGTTCAATATAATTATTTACTTAAGAGTTGACTTTCGTATACCAATTTTATGGAGCCACCTAAAACTTATGTCATTATCCTGTTTTCAACTTGAAATACTATTTGTAGATCAATATTAATTTTATCAAAAAAGTTGAACACGTAGACAAACAAATAGGTTTGTCTTGATCAATATTTATTTCATGCAAATGTTTTGTGGTGATCGTTACTACTTACTAATTGATTTTTATTTTTAATAAAACAATATGAGTTGCCTTGGTCGACCAACTGTGAGGAGTCAATTCTGATTCATGTATCTGATTTAAAATTTGTTGGAGTGATGAATCTGAATTAAAATTTAATACGAAATTATTATTGATTTTTTTTAATTGAATTTTTTTACACAAATTAAAGAGATACCAGAGGATTGTGCGTGCATTGAGAAGAGGAAGATGCAGAGTATCGGTCGCCATTAACATCAAACAGGGATAGGAGTATTTGTTAGAGCCATTTGAATTTTCGTTTTAACTCCATATAGAAGAAAGAAATAGTACTAGAAGAAGTAAATAATGAGCAATTAATTATTTAGTGTTATAGTGCGCATTCCAAGTAGGAATAGTGTAATTAATTAAGATAGCAACCTCATTATTATTTTAATACAAATGATCATCTCTAAAATAGCTAGTAAATCAATTTGATATAAAGTTTCAAATTTTATTCTTATGCCACCTATCAGGACAACTGCGCATCTTCCTTTCTCACTGGCAATATTAAGGATTGTACAGAGCCCAATACAGCTGCAATTTTTTTGACAGCAGAAGCTATAAATGCTGTAATAATTTAGAGTCAGAGTCCATTCTAACGTACTCTGCCCATTTTTTGCATGTTGTTTAACTCGATAAGCATAAAATTATGATAAATTTTCATAATATTAAACATATCATGATTAAAAAAACATATTATTAAAAATTGAATATAAAATTTTAAGTTAGTTTTTTATACATTGGTCAATTTATCAAATTATATTAAAAAAATTGTAGTTATTTTGATATATTATTTATTGTCGCCTGATTTATATCCTAAGAAGTAGTTCGTCCAACTTTTGAAGAGGAATCTTAGAAGCAGTAAAATTATCTTAATGTGATCGATCAAGAATTTGAAATGTGGAGCAGTCATTAAAATAAACTTGTACATGTAATACCTCTTGAGATGCGATCATTTTGCAAAATATTTTATGCACTAAGCTACCTGTTTTTGAGTTACCATTCAAAAGATTTCTGATGTGTTGGATTTATATTACATAATTGATTTTGTATGTATCGGTAGTCATGATCAATTATGTAGGAGTGGAATTGCACAAAGAACCAATGTTATTCTTGTTCTATTTCCGTATGATATTGGACCCAACAATCAGATAAGACTTTATGTCCATCTATCTCTGGACAACACATGTTTCTTTGTTATTTATTAATGGAAGAAATACTGTCTTATCAGATTATGATTTATCAAACACTTCTATGTAGGTGTAATTGGCTTGTTGACAGAAAACAATTGTTTCAAGTGCCACATGTAAGTGGAAAAAAGAAGAAGAAATTTAGTTAGTATGTTGCCTCTCATATGATGATTATTATTGGCTTGTAGCCCAACTCATGTTGTAAACTTGATCTATCATTCATTTGATCACACCATTAAATGTAGTTTTTTCAGAATGTGGAAATGACTCGAAGCCATCATTTAAACATTGAGGACAATAAATCCAGAAGATCAAACCAGAAAAACACAAAAGGAATTGCTTAGACGGAGCTAGCTTCTCAACCTCTCAATGTGAACCCTGCCTTAGGTGATAATATAATGCATAGAAAATTTTCAAATAAGTAGATGAAAGTGTAGTGTAAGTGAGAACAAACACTTATGGGACATATAGATTGAAAGTTTCATCCTTTGCAACTATCTTTTTTATGATATATTATAGATGCTCTAATTAGTATTTGCAACAGTTTAGGATTTAGTGATGCAATATGTTTGGTAATTGCACGGTAGATATATCACAAATCAAATTGTTAGGTTAAACATGCACCACCATCTTTTCTCTAATAATTTCATACCATGTGAAATTAGTGTGTACAAAAAAGAATCATACATATGTTGCTTCTTTCGATGCACTTTCTTGGTAGTGAGTAAGAAACAAAATCTAGTTTATGTCACATATATTAATTTCATAAAACACTGAGTCTAAGGTAATTATCCCATAAGAAATCATGCATTCTTACATCCGCATATTGCCCCAAATGATTTTTCATCTACACCTATACTGTTTGGTGAAATTAACATTTCTGTTTAGAATAGACATGCATAATTTTAGCATACTGATCTAACTACATCTAGTTAAAGACATGAATTATAATATCGACTATTGCTTTGATAGTTTACATTTATCGGACATAAAAATTTGTCTTCTGATGACAACTTTTACATTACATAATTAACAATTTATTTCGTCTCCGACAAAACAAAAATAATAAAATTATATTATAATTGAGAAGGTGGAATAGTTATAGTTATATAACTTTTGATCCAAAAATATGAAAGGGAAATTACCAGCAAAGAAAGCATAGTAATAAGTAATCTTATGTCTTGGGCTCGTGCCAATCTAGTATAGATATAAGAGCCTTAGGTGGTCATATAGAGATGTGAAATGCCTCAGTGGCTAGATATATAATTGCCTTCAAGTCTATACAGGTTGCAAACCAGTTAGGCTTATCCCTTATTTGTCAGTTGTACGATACGATAATCAGTTGCAGGAAGAAATTTGAGAATTACTTGAGGTGCTTCTCATAGTTTCTGCTTAATTACTTGAAAACTTAGAACCTACCTTAGAGTTCATCAACAGCCTTTAAACAAAACGATTTTACCCTTTTCGGTTAATTATAAAATCAAACCATAAAATAAAGTTAAAATTGTCAACTCACCGAAGGCAAAGACTGCGTCAACACAAAACATGACAACGCTTCAGTGCAGTTCGAAATGCATCAGATGACAGAAGGCATCTAAACCACCAGGATAACAAACAAAAAAATGCTTAAACGGAATGTATAACCAACAATTAAAAAAATAAATACACTTCGAAGATAATCAAACAAACGTCTTACCATTAGTCCTGCGATGCAGATTTTCTTTTTCCAAGCATAGACCCTTGATATTTACTTTTTCCAAGCATAGACCCTTGATCCTTCCAACTTCAACACAAAAGTAAGAAAGCCATCAGCGCGACAAAACTCATCACAGACTAAATGATGAGCTACTGAGGAAAAAGAAACAAGTGGAAGAGAATCTCATGCTACTTATATTTTCTACCATTTAAACAAAATGTCATGGCCAAAGTCGGACATCCAAAATCAAAGTTGGAATTTAAAAACTGCCCTCTCTACTATGTGAATTATGTTTCTTTGTCCCCTTTGCTTCCTCCCAAAGGAGGGGGGTGGGTTAAAACAGATCGAGGGATAACAGGGGTTAGAAACAGAGATAAAGAGGGAGTCTAAAAGAATAGAAAAGGATGAAAGGCACAAAGTAATCACCTAGTGTATCAAATAAAATCAACTAAACAGGGGCCTAGAGTTGTGAGGCCACCATTCAAGGAGGGGCAAGAATAAGGACGATATGGTCCTCGCATGAACAGAATTCAGGAAATCATCTGCTCTGTTAAAGTGGGGGATAATAATGGAAACCACTCTTGCTGGGAGCTTATTTCGTGTATACACAGATTAAAGGATATTCATGAACAGAACAGTGGCAGACTGCATCTGACTAGTACACCCCATGAGAGCTAGACAGTCATGATAAGTGCAAATAACAAGGATAATTTCTTATTAGACGTGACAGAGCCAGAACGAATGAAGAAAGCCCTGAGGATCAGTAACAATTATGAGAAGCGAAAAAGAACAAACCAATTCAGACTAATTAATAAAAGGGGTAAGGCTAGCATGAATAACAAAGTGCATTCACATAGCCATCCCATTGAAGACGTTGATCCCGAATGTCAATAGGAAAATTTTGGGAGAATTTCAAGACACATTTAGTGAGACTGGCTCTCTCTTAACTGCAACTATTGCCATTTCCAATTCTTTAAGACTTATGTCGCATTATCCAAAAGAATGGCAAATGATGAAAGGCATAAACTAATCACCCAGTGTGTCAAACCAAATCAAATAAACAGGGACCTAGAGTTGTGAGGCCACCATTCGAGGAGGGGCAAGAACAAGGACCATATCACAGGCTTTGCTAAAGTGGGGGATAATAATGGAAACAACTCTCGCTGCCCATCCATGTCGACGACCATTTCGTGTATACACAGATTAGAGGATATAAATGAACAGAACAGTGGCAGACTGCATCTGCCTAGTACAACCCCCTGAGAGCTAGACAGACAAGGATTATTTCTTCTAAGACACGTGACAAGAGTAGGAAAGAATTAAGAAAGCCCTGAGGATCAGTAAGAGTTATGGGAAGCGAAAAACAACAAACCAATTCAGACTAATAAATGAACATAGTGCACTCACATAGCCATCCCAGAGTCGGGGTCGACTCCGTAGTCTGAAGTGTCAACAGGAAATTTGTGGGAGAATTTCAGAGACACATTTAGAGAGGGTGGCTCTTTCTTAACTTCAATGATTGCCATTCCCAATTCTTCAAGAGTTACATGACAGATGGCTACAAACGTGTCATCATTCAGGCAAAACAAACGTGGCGCATAAACTATGTAATGAGGATCCAACGAAAGTGACCAACTTAATTCAAGACTATTCGATCGAAACCATTCCTTCCGAACATAATCATACCCATATAAGCACAGGTCATTGTTGAGCCACTACAAAGTTGAGTCACATACAACAGCCTCGACATAGTTGGCAATATAGAATAGAGTTTCACTACCGGCATATTGTTTGAACCGATTCGATTCTGCCAAATTCAAGTCTGGATGATGTAATTCTTCCTCATGAATCAAATTTTCCTTCTCCAGATCATAAAGGAGCAAAAGACCAGTGCATACTGAATAAAAGACTATTGTTGTTTCATCCACGGCGGCGGCCTTACAACTTTCAATATTATTAATATGTGTGAGGTTGGGCAGGTAACTCCATGTTTGGGAGTCAAGATTGTAATATTCACCCCCATATGTCCAATTAGGGTTCTCACATTCGTCGCCGGCGGGTATAAGCTTATTGGCGCTGATGACATAGATCTTCCTACCGAATGCAAACACAAACGGAGTGTACCAGTGAAGATTCCTTTGAGGTAATATGAGTTCCCAGGTAGAATTAGGATTTGTGGTATTATATTGATGCAAGTTCATACCGACGGTGAAGATGTAATTTCCCTTTTCTTCCTTTAGTCCTCCGATGCAGTAGATGCAATTATCAATAACGGTCCACCCTGTCATATCTTCAACGGCTTTCGCTTTCATTTTTTCAGCGGTGAAATCGGTAATCGGAGAAAGTTTTTCCGGCAAGGATTCTAAATCAATCATATAATATTCCTCCAATCTATTGCGGAAATAGATCACTGCTGGATAACCGGGGTAGGTTTCCATTGAAATTGATACGATTTTGGTCTAGCGTTTCGGATTTTTTTGCCTCTCTTTGTCTTCGTCGCTTGTCTTGATAGGGATTCGGGAGGGAGAGTCCCTTTGTATTTGGGCCGAAACGATATGGTTGGGCCCAGTCTGATAAGCTCAGTAACGACGAATTGACACTGTGATATACAGAAATAGTTTATTATAAAAAAGGAAACTTTAATTTCCTTATTTATTTATTTTTTGTTTCCCACCTGGTGTCCGGAGCTCTGACTAAATCTTTGTAGGGCCCATTCGGGGGTGACGCTCTCAACAGAATTTTCTCCATACTCAGGGCTCGAACCCGAGACCTCTGCCTAAGGGTGAAACACTTCCACCAATGCACCACAACCCATTACTTTAATTTCCTTATTGCTCATTGAATTTTCTAATATGTTGGTTAATAGAGTTTCATAATTTATATTTTGTTGAATAAAAGGAAATTTATATATCTGATAAAAAAAAATAGAATAATATTAATTGAAATCAAAATAATACATTAATGAATCTTCAAAATAATATCTTATAAGCTCAGTAGCTTGGTTTTTGAAGCAAGTCTCTTTAGTAATAACTATAAGGGAGTTGTATAGTAGAAGAGTGCAGGCTGCGTCCCACTCTAGTAGTTTAATGTTTAATACTAGTATCGGCTAGGTAGGTTGTACATACATCATCTGCTAGTGTAGTTGTTTCTGTAGTGGCATTGCCACAACTTTATGACCCTGTAAACTTTTTTGCTATATGTTATTTACTTTTTTCTGATTTAAAAAAAAAAAGAAATTAGCAATCTCATTTATTTATGAAAAATAGCTAAATTTTAAAAATATTATAAAAAAATAGTAATATGTTATTTTTATTGGATACAATGCAAAATAATACCAAAATATAATTCATTATATTTTGAATACAATTGATACAGAATACAACGTAAAATAAATACAAAATACAAGACACTTTAATGGTGTTTGCAAATGATAATAAATGATGTGGTTTTGATGTATATACTACTATACTATTGAAAGTCTTAGTATGTTTGACACCGTATACTTATACTTTCAATAGTATTGTTGACACTTTAATGGTGTTGGTAAATGATAATTTGTATACCAAGAGTTTAATTTGAGATAATACTGAAATTTTTATTGATTGCATGGTCAAAGCAATGTCCACAAAATAGCACAAGATGCATGCGTGTTGAGACCAAATTTGTGCAAATAAAACTTTGTTTTGTTGAGACCAAAACAAAGAAAAAGCTAAATTATATTGAATAGATTCTTGTCATTGTTATAAGAAGTTGAACTCACCTTGTGATCTGTAAGGAATCTTTGCCTAATCATTCATTGATTTATAACAAGTTATTCAATTTATCGACTTCATTTTCTATATTATAAGTGCATATACATATTTATCCCTTTGTTTATTCCAGGGGGGGATTAATTTATATATGGACGAAAGTGGAAAAGTATGACTGTGGATGGAAAACTTCATTCAAATCTAATTTCTCAAAAATATTTGAAAATATATGTCCAAACACTAGCTACAAAGCAACTATCAATGGATTTGTTGCAGTGGATAAGCCTGTTTCTTCAATCAGAGACCTCAGACTCGAGCTCTGAATATAAAAAAATCCTTGATAAGGAGCGTTACCTCTTACCTTATGCGAACCCAAATTAGTCGGATTCCAATATGATATCAGACACCGGGTGAAAAAAAAATGATACAAATAAATATATCCACATTAGGAATATTCCCTTATATTTTCTTAATTGAATTCGCACCTCAAATCCATGAAATAGCAATTGGAAGTTTTTGAAACTCTTAAAAGACAAATTCTTTAATCATACTTGTATAACTAAGTTGTATAAAAAGTAAATTGTGACAGCATTAAGGATGTGTTTGGTATGAAGGAAAATGTTTTCTGCAAAACAAATAGATTTCTGATTTATTTTCTCATGTTTGGTTGGTAAGTAGAAAATATTTTTCGGAAAAGATTTTTAGTGTTTGATTTATAAATGAAAAATATTTTTTATTTTTACTAGAGTAGAAAATAATTTTTGAAATTGAAAATATTTTTTAAAAACAAACTTAATTTTTTTTTTTGGGTGGGGGGATGGCGAGGGGGGTCGAGGGTAGGGGTGAAAAAATAAAAATTGAAGTTGAAAATATTTTTTTTAAAAAAATTAAATTTTTTCTTGGGGGGTGGGGGGTGGTAAGGGGGTCGAGGGTAGGGGTGAAAAAATGAAATTTTGAAGTTGAAAATATTTTTTAAAAAGCAAACTTAAATTATTATTTTTTGAGGGGTGGTGGGTTAAGGATAGAGGAGAAAAAATGAAATTTTGAAGTTGAAAATATTTTTTAAAAACAAACTTAGAATTATTAATGTTTTGGGGAGGGGGGATGGTGGTTGTGGGGGCTGATTTGAGGGTAGGGACAAAATAAATTGATTTTTTCAACAAAAAAAAAATGTAATTTGAAGTTGAAAGAGAGTTTTGGAAAATGTTCTCCTTAAATTTTGAAGGGAAGTCATTTTCCTTAAATTTGAGGAAAATAAGTTGATTTGGAAAACATTTAACCCAACCAAACATGAGAAAATTGGAAAACACACCCTAAATGGAAAGAGAATTTCAAGATTTTTCATTTGATATCTTATGAGCCACCTAAATTAGCAAAATTAAAATGAATTAAAACTCAAAACATGTGACAGTTAATACAAGGAATATTTCCTTATATTTTATTAATTGAATTCACACTTCAAATCCGTGAAATAGCAATTGAAAGTTTTTGAAAGACAAATTCTTTAATCATACTTGTATAAGTACTCCCAAGTCCCAACACAACAGTAATTATCATAACAGGTTGGTGATAAGCATATCTTGTTTAGATATTAAATTCCTTATTACACTGCCTATGATTGTTCACACTATACATATTTACATCTTTGTAAAGAAAAGGTAAAATCTTGATGTTTTGTAGTTGACAAAATATTTGCAGTTGCAAAGAGAAGTGTTTTAGGTTGTGGAGGCATAACTTAGTAAAAATGAAGCTAGTATGACTGATTGACATACCCTCTTAAAATCCCAATTGTTAGAGCTTGAGAAACCTTGACCACAGAATTGGTAAATTCCTCAGATCTTGCAATTTTAGATAACTGCATCAAATTCTTAAGAAGTTCATCAGAATCAGACTGCAAAAACTCCCTTAAATTCTTCAGACGAATCAGACACCATTTCAGCCATTGAGAAAAAAAATCTCCCAACAGACTCATAACCCTCTTCCTTCTCTTCACCACATAAGGCATATATAATTTAGTGGATTAAAAATTTGTGACTAAACAGACGCTCATGGTATTTTCTCTTCAATTTTCACTTAAGATTTGTAGCTCCATAAGTCTCAATAATTTAATGGAAACGAATGGCCTCCTGATTTATTATGATTAAAAAAACATATTATTAAAAATTGAATATGAAATTTAAAGTTAATTTTTGATACATTGGTCAATTAATCAAATTATATAAAAAAATTGTTGTCATTTTTGATATATTATTCATTGTCGCCTGATTTATTGGCCTTCGATGTTTGCAATTGTTACCGCTTTATTATTTGAAGAAATCTTGAAGCAAAGCAGATAATCGTAAAGCAATCACTAATACTTATGTTAAAATAAATGATACATCTAAAATTTGTGATCATTTTTCAAATCATGTTAAAGCAAAATATTTTGAGATGTGTTGGATGGATGGTTATATTAGTATCAAATCAAAGTGGTGATCAATTATAAGCCGTGTATTTTTAGATGCCTCTGCTGCATGCAGTTACTTTTGGAGGCTCTGCTCTGAATTCTGATGTAAACAGTACATGATGAAAATCTAAACAAGGACAAACACAAATAATTACTACTCCTATATTGCATGTTTATACATTAGAGTAAAATTAAATGACACGACACTTTTTTTACACGATCTGGCAGGACAACCTAAATGACAGAAATAGCCTCTTGGCTTCTGGCTCCAAAACTTCCTAAATTTCCTTCTAAAAAAAGAAAACCACCTTTGATTTTTCCTTTTTATTTACTTTACTCATTTTATTCATTTACTTTACTCTTCAAATATCTTTACTTTCTTTTTTACTTAATTCATTTTATCTCTCATTCTAGAAAATGTTTCTTAATTTTCTCATGTTTGGTTTACTTAAATAATTTAGAAAATATTTCTCAAATAAACTTATTTTCTTCAAATTATATTTTTTTCCTTACATCACTCCGTACTCCGACCCTCCCCATTCAAAAAAATAAAATTTTAATTTTTTTAATTTTTTAAAAATCAATTTATTTTGTTACTACACCCAAACTAGCCCATTCCCCAACAAAAAAAAATTAACAACTTAAAATATTATTTTTGAAAAATAGTTCAAAGTTAGATTTTTTTGATTTTTTTACCCCGCTCAACTCCTGACTGTCCCACCCCCCACTTTCCAAGAAAAAAATTAAATTTATTTTTGAAAAATAATAATTAAATTTTCATTTGCTTTCACACTTACCCCAACCACCACCACCCCCCAAAAAAAATTGTATTTTAAAAAAATATTTTTTATTTTATTCTTTTAACATATATATATATATATACTAGTGAAACTATTCGTGCTTCGTGTGGTTGTAATGAAAATTAATAAATTAATTTATTTTATTATTTATATAAAATAATTCTATGAGTTGATAATTTTTAATTATAATGAAGTAGTATGAAATATTTATATTCAAGCCAATGACATAAAAGACAATGTAAATTTTCGCCTTCATATGAAACATGATATGTTTTTTCAATATGCTAAATAGACTTTATATGCATATGGTAGAACAAACAATTTAGAGGTCATATTTTGAAATAACAATCTATGTATTAAGTTGAAAATAATACCTTTTGTTTAAATCTTATCTATCTTTTGAGTACTCGATCATTTATGATAACATCAATTTTGATATTAATTTTTTTTTGAACTTTCACGTTACGTCTTTATCATCACATTTGTTTACTATTTACATATTAAAGAAATGTTTTCAAAAATTATAACAATGAAACAAAACAATACTTTTTGTTTAAATCTTATCTATCTTTTGAGTACTCGATCATTTATGATAACACCAATTTTGATATTAATTTTTTTTGAACTTCCACGTTACGTCTTTATCATCACAGTTGTTTACTATTTACATATTAAATAAATATTTTTAAAAATTATAACAATGAAACAAATAGGAGTTATCAATATTATTTAAGAGTAGAAGTTATAAAGAAGATAAGCGACATGAGTTATCATAACTTTAATATATAATATTATACTATGACATTAAGTACTTTAATCGTTGTGCATTGATTTTATTTGTAAAAATAAATAAATGACTGAAAAATATAAGGGGTAAAAATCACAAAAATAAGAAAAAAGATAAATAACTTGATTGCATAAAAGACGTGTCATATTACAATCTAATCAATGACCACAATTAAATAATATATAGGCATATATTTTTATAATTAAGTAGCTAAGTCATATAAAAATAATAATCTACATTATTATATTCACAAAGTAATAAAAAATGAAAAGAAAACTTCTAAATACATTTCAAGCAAGAAAAGAATAGCGACAAAAATAAATTGTTAAATATGCATAAGAATAAGCAATGATGTCATATAATAATTTATTTCATCTTTGATTTTCTTTGAGAGAAAAATAAAATATAACTTATTCTCATGATTCTTTTGATTAAAATAAGATAGTTATATTAATTATGTCTTACAATAAAAAGTAGGATCATAGAGGACTAAATGAGTAATGTTGTCAATATGTGTACTTAAGTTACTATTACAAGTCAAAGTAAAAAAAAATCTCTAGTAAAAGTAATTCCTAACTATGCTTCAAAATTTATATTATTCTAAATCTTCCTTAAAGAAAACATACAATAAATAAATAAATAAATAAAGGAGAAAGTAATACAATACAAGCATCATTTTTATAATTTTCATTTAAATAAATATGAATTCAATAAATCAACTCATCAATTCAAAATAAATGATTTAATTATAATAATATAAAACACAAAAAATAGAAACAATTGTTAATATGGTACTGTTTTATATATGGTATTTATGATATTTATATTCCCATCATGTCAAAAAAATATAATTATATCAAAAAAGGGAAAGTAATTTAAAATATACTCGTAAGTTATGAAATTATCAAGACTAAAATTAAAGGGTACGAGTTATGAGTAGTTATTATTTATAAATATATTAAATTAGAAAAATTTAAAATATTAGAAATTATATTTGTCATTTTATAATAAGAAAAAGGGCACAAAGAAATTTTAGACGAAAAAAAATGTCAAATAACTTGATCATAAATTTAACTACCTTATACATGCTCTTAACAACTACAATTACATGAATAATATAAAAATCAAGCTAAAAAGATATCAAGAAAATATATAATAAATAAATAAATAAAGGAGAGTAATACAATACAAGCATCATTTTACAACTTCCATTATAAAAAAAAATGAATTTAATAAATTGATTCACAAGCCAGCCTTCATTAAAGAATTTTATTCTTCAAAATTAAAACATAAATATAATACCACATGATATATATATATATATATAACAATATTACTACTTTAAATATGAAATAATAGAATGATCATATTTATAAAGATAAAATGATGGAATACCATAAGGTGTTTTAAATTTTAAATTAAATATTTAGGAGTTATGAATATGAAAAGTCTGAGTTATGAATATTATTAAAGAGTGAAAATGAAATAAATGAGTTGTGAATGTAAGATTTTAATAGAGAAAATAAAGGAGGAATAAAAACTAAATAAAGAAGAGAGGAAATAATGCTTAATATCAATAGTTACGTGGGAACTATTTCATGAAAATGGATATCAGCATTTGTTGTTTAAATGAATATCAAGAAATAGTTTTAGATTTACTAATAAATTAAACAAATAGAAAAAATTAAGAAAAATGACAAAAATTTAAATAAAAAGATTAATGAAATTGGATTTTTTTTAACAATCATACTAATTTATTGTGTATAAGCTATTATATTAATTATTATATTTATTAGTGAAGAATTGAGAAGTCACTCCAAATTCCAATCATGCATTCTCCTATCTTAATTACATTCAATTATTTTACTTTAATAAAGAAAATAAGGGGAAATAAAGAAAAATATCAAAAATAAAAGAGAAAAGAAAGATAAATACGAATGGTGGCCATAGAGAGGTGTCACATCATCTTATATATTTTATTTTTTATATCAGAACAAAAAAAAATTATACTAACAATATTAAATTAATGTACTCAACTGAATAAGATAATAACTTTTTATAATTAATTTTTAAAATATTCACATATAAATAATAAATATTAGTTAACTTTAAATTTTGTTACTTTTTATAAAATTCAAGAGTGAGGTAACCGTTTTTATTCTATTTTTAAAAATAATAATAACATGACATGACATTTCTAAAACTTTTTATTAAATTGATGTACTCAACTAAATAAGATAATAACTTTTTATAATTAATTTTTAAAATATTCACATATAAATAATAAATATTAGTTAATTTTAAATTTTGTTACTTTTTATCAAATTCAAGAATGAGGTAACTATTTTTATTCTATTTTTAAAAATAATAATAACATGACATGGCATTTCATTAGGAGTGAGGTTGATATTTTGAAGAAAATAGGAATAACTCGGTAATATTGTGGTCCTAAAAGAAACAAAAGTGATTACAAGACAAATTTCCAAACATGAATGATTATCTAAGGAATTTTCTCCAAATTCTTAACGTGGAATATAATTATTGAAATTGTAAAATATTATTATTATTTTGTAGATGTATTAATTAATCAATAAATTTATAAATATTACTTTAAAGAATATTTTTAAAATTTAATGAATATACCTTATCTCCCCGGGGGGGGGGGGGGGGGGGGGGGGGGGGGGGGGGGGGGGGGGGGGGGGGGGGGGGGGGGGGGGGGGGGGGGGGGGGGGGGGGGGGGGGGGGG
>JAJOOH010035364.1:0-11783 GCA_029582605.1 Solanum gracilifrons | reverse complement strand
AGATCTTCAATATATATATATATATATATATATATATATATATATATATATATAGTACGTAGAATAATCAAAGGGGAACTTCTCTGTTTACGACGAATAACGAAACGCATATTTGAGTTTCAAGGACACAAAAATATATAGTACGTAGAACTCTTTCCCATAGTTAGGCATATGTTATACAATGTCCTATTCATTTTCTTTAGTTATACTAATGGCGTTCCCAGAGCTTGCTTACACCCCAACTAATTTTCTGGGCAACCTTTCCATTCCACAGGGGGAATTTCTTAAAATCATATGCAAAAGACTAACTTGCTGCCATAAAAAAAGTCACAAGGTAACCAGAGAGAAATATGCAAAAGACTAACTTGCTGAATTTGAACTTATGTGGAGCTCAGTTTACCCCATGTTAAACTATATTAGAAATTAATGTACATTCACGAAGGATACTTACTTCCAGGAAGGAACTAAAGCAGGATCACAAGGGTGTGTCGTAGATGAATTCATCATTCGACTCTCATTCACAGCATTGGGACTCCTATGCTCCATAATGGTAGAACCAGCTGGACCTAAAAAATAGGCTACATCAATTGGATGAAAGTACAGAAGTAAATGATAGAAAATGAAATTTCTAAAGACTAGAGGTATAAAAAGAGGACAAATTAAACCAATTAATGAATACAAAAGATGTTGGTGAACACGTAACCTTTAGATAATTGCATTGCGCTCTTCTCAGGAAAAGAATTTGAAATTTGAACTCTAGGATTGCTAAAATGCCCTTGAGTCACGATTGCCATGGATTCGGCTGACACAACTCTTGAGGACACAATAGTTACCAGTGGTGATTCATATTTCTCCATGCCTGATTGCAGACCAAGTGCTTCTTCAACAGGTAGATATCTGGCTTTCCCAGTCTTTACCTCCTTTTCCCAGTTAATACGATTCCTACTCCCACGAGGAAACTTACTATGTTTCTTTGGTTGCACAGTACTCAGACAAATCTTTGCAGAGAATCCCTCGGATTGCACATTTTCTAGTCCATGTGATAAAGATATTATCCATTTGTCAGTATCACATTCTTCACAACACCAATCCACTGGTTCATCAACATAATAGCCCGACACACAATTTCTGAAAGGAAGAGAAAAGCAGAATTTTTAAAAATAAGAAGAGAACTATGTACTTAATAGAATTAAATGCAACAACATTCTAATGAAAGAATCAATGTATCCTTTAGGTGGAACCCAATACTATTAGGATTCGAATGCCAGAAAGATTAGACAACTCGAAGAGGTCCTTACTCTCCCTAGGAGGTAATATCACTTCCATTTAAGCTTTTAGTTCTATTCCACTTTTCATCCCTATTTAAGTTTCAATAAAAGGGGAGCAAAAACTGATAATCTAACTCGCAATTTCCTTCAAGAGGAGCAGCCCCTTGTGTCAAAAGATCAACTTCTCCCTTAGAAATGGCAAGTCAATCAAAAAAGAATGGGTTTGGGATTGGGACAATGTTTGAGGTTTACAATGGACATATAGATATGGCACAAGGTGATGGAGCAAGTACGGATAAGAGATCATGACTTTCACCTTGCCTGACTGCCTTTACATGCTAAAAATCGAGAGAGAGAACTTACTGGTGCACGTCAACATTTTTACACTTATAGCAGGTAATAATTGCTTCTTGAGAACCTATATCACCACAAATTTTACAACTTTTTTCCTGCAAGTTCATAAGGAAAGACAAGACATTCAAAATCAACATTACCATATGAACAAAATGAAGAATGAGGAAACAAAATGTCAACACAGTTACACAAAGGTAGATCATAATCAGCAAAATCATGTTTTCATCTTTATTTAGCTTAGATGCTTATATATGTAATAAATCCCCCTTTTACAGCAACTCATATCCACCGCATTCCAAGTATTATATCTCATCTAGACGGAAATCCCTCCAGTACTCCTCCTAAAGAAGCACTTTAAGGAGGTAAAGTAGTAAAAGTCAATGGTACAATACAGATTTTCTTGCTGCCATTGTAAATACATGACAAGAAATTTGTTTGTTGGTTTGTACTTTAGTATAGCAATAAGTTGGTGCTAGTACAACTTACATTCTCTTATATTTGGGTTCAGCTCATCATGTGAATACTATTTCACATGTAATCACTTCTCTTTTTTCAAGGTACTGCATCTTTTTGTGATGCACGTATGGACTCTCAGGGCGGCACTAATCCTCACAAGGCACTCTACTCATTTCATTGGCTTGTGGTGAGCCTTATTTATCATTGAGGCACTTTTGCTTATGAAGTGACATTTTTGTATGTTTTTGGGTATAGTAAGGACCTTGTCTCATGTGTGACTTAGAAGTCCCATAGATACCATACTCATGCCATGTTTTATTTTGTAAGATTTCTAATGTAGCCTCGTGCAGTTTTTTTTTTTATCGATCTTTTTGTTAACTTTTCACTTAATGAATTACTCAATGTTTTATGAGATTCTTTACCTTTCACTTCTATGTACCAATCATGTTCATAAGTGGTATCCGAGAACTAGGGTTTGTCGACGAACACATATATAATTAAGTTAAAGAAGTTACATGCTTTATTCTACCCTTGATCGTGCAATTGAACTTAAAGTAATAAGTTCCAATTCCTATTGACGTCCATACGTGTCAAATGAGTAAGTGATGAGTAGGATTTTCAAGGCTTGGGTGATGACACCAACCATCGGGTAAGATTATGAAGCTTTTGTTAAAAAATAATGAGACTCAAGGATGAAACTGGAAATGTTGTGAGGGGTATATGTTGTCGGGGAGGAGGGATATAACAACTTAGACTGTTAGTAATATTGTTCGCTTTAGGCTTAGGCTCGCACAACTTTAAAATGCGTCACTATGGTGTACGACTTGCTTACTTATATAACTAACATCTTCACTGAGGTTTTCCCTGTCTTACCGAGATTTACCTAAACTCAATTAAACTCTAACCCACTTCGACAAGGTTGATACAAGAGTAGCTCTAGTATCATCTATAATGGCCCATCCCTTTAGTGATATTGTCCACTTTGGGCCTAAGCCCTGCACGGCTTTGAAACGCGTCGCTATTGTGTAAGGCCCTCTTACTTATATACCCAACATCTCTCTCCAATGTTTTATCGATGTAGAGCTTTTTATCCTAAGCTAGGGTGTCACATACAACCCCTCTTAGGGACTCAACTCCCTCACCGAGGTTTGTCTCACCACATGGGATTTTCCTAGGGTTGGACCCGCCTCTAGCCCACATCGACAAGGATGATACAAGTGTGTCTTTGATACCATTTATAACGGCACAACTCGCTAGTTGCTTAAAGAGGAGAATGTGATGACATCATTAATTATTATTGGACGAACATTAAAGTTTGTGGAAAGACATACAAAATGTTTTTGCGTACAAAGGATTTTCCTAAGGATTGAAATTCCTTCGGCAAAGGATAGTCCGGTGCACTAAGTTTTTGTAGGCGTGGATTCTGGTGAAGGGTTGGACCACAAGATTCTATTGTATGCAGTCTTACTCTACATTTCTATAAAAGGTTTTTTCCACCGCTCGAACCCGGCCGTGACCTCCTCGTCACGTGGTAGCAACTTTACCAATTATGCCAAGGCTTTTGTTACGTTACTAGAACACGTATTTAGATTATTTACAAATAATAAAAAATATTATTTTTCCTTTATAATGCCATAGTACCTTCTTGATAACAAAGAATCAATATTTAGAAAGTAAAAAGGCAATAGATATAAGGTTAGTGAAGTTAAAACATTTTTAAGTTAACACTTAAGAGTATTTATCATGGCAACTGCTAATCAATGTTAGTGAAACTTTCTATCAGTGTAGATATTCACTACTACTCTGATGTTCCATATATATTAATCTATACCACTAGACAGAGTGTCTAGTGGCCTTTTATTAACATAAATATCCTCAATAGGGATAAGTACAAGCAAGGGGCCGGGGTTAGGCTTTACTTTACCAATTCTGATACGGTTATGAAGCTCTACTAATTAACAAGCATGAAGAAAATAAGAACTAGAGAGAGCTAGGTATTCTATGACCATAGTTTGTGATACACTCTATGATGATATTACAAATGAGGATACTTAAATAATGCAAAAATATAAAAGCCAAGAAGAAAGTTGAGTTATCAACCTCAATCTTCCTTTTACAAATGTATGAATTAAAAATAATAGATTGTCCCTCTAAATTAACCTGAAGTATCTTCCTCTTGTCTTCTTCAAATTTGTCTGACAAAACACTTGATAGTTAACACTTATTCTTGGGTTTATTGGATCTTGTTAAATCTTAACACTGTCATATAATCTTGTTTTGCCAGTCACATCGGTATTTGACTTGGAACAAACTCCCCAAAATTTTACCATCCCAACTGTGTTGCCTATCATGTGTCTTCTTTTTTACTTTTGTTGCTTCCACTTCTTTGATGCCAAGATGAAATATCCTCATCCCTAGCCACTTTATCAAAGCATACGTCCAACATATTATCTTCCTCATCCTCATCAAAAAAATCATCGCCCATATCAATAGCTTAAGCATTAGTGGGACTAAATCCTGATGCTAAGGCCTCTGATTCATTCTTCATTGCAATCACACTTTTAGGCAAAAATTCTAGAGCTTGTGGACCTAATTTGGCATTCAAAAGAGGAGGTGAAACCTGCACTTCTTCATCAACCAAATCAGCCCACCTAGGAGCACTCATCTCCGTTTTTTCCTTCGAAATAGTCAAATTATTTGTGAGATTAGCTTGAGAAAGTGTTGACATAACTTTCACCAAATTTTTGTCATTCCCTTTGGACAAAAGGAGCTGCCCCAGATTCACCTTGATTTCCAGGATCCAAACCATTCTCAATGGTCTAAGCAGAATTGTTCTTCAACAAAATTGAAGCTTCAGGAGTTATATGATGGTCTGCAACCTTTTTTACTGCCTCCTCGCCAATCCGAGTAGATTTAGGAGTTGAATCTACTAAAATATCAGTCCCAAACTTGTTAGGACATGTACCATGCAGATTTGAGACTCCGTTAACTGCATCAGTTTTATCCGCAACAATAGCCAAAGAACTATGATTTCCAGCCAATTGTTGCCCCACATTTAGTTCGCCAACTGGTTTTTCCATATCTTTTTCAAAAAATCATGTCCATCTACTTTAATCTTTCCATACTGTTAGCCTCAAAATCAGGTTGCATAAGTGCAACATCTCGCCCTGCAGCTTCGTCGGCTAAACGATTACCTTGAGACAATATCTTCCCTACTAACAAATGACATTTATTTTCTTCATGTTCTTGGTGTTTACAATGAGTACAATACAGTGGAAGATTGTCATAGACAATTCTTTGATAATGTTCAATATACCCGATTCTTTCTTCAAAAGTTGTAGTCTTACATGAATTGGATGCTTGTCTAGTAGGTATAGAATTATCTTAACCCTAGTCATACTTGGCCTGGTGCGACCTTGCTTTGCTTTATCAATTGCAATAGGCGTTCTTGCAGCTGTTGCAATTGATAATAAAGACCTCCTTGCAAAGAGATATGTAGGTAACTCTTGCAATGAAATCCATACCCAGGCTTTAGGTGTTTCATCCTTGAGGTTGAACGATGGCATCCATAAAAGGGTTCTAAACAAATACTCTTCGCCGTCTAACTTAAAATAGCCATAAGAACTTGACAGAACATGTACATAGTCCTCATATAAATCAAACCTGATCAACAGGTGATGAAAATCAAGTTGTCCAATATTGCAGTTTCCTTTAACATCAAATTGCTTTGGTAAAAACTTTCATAACTCTAATAACACTGGTTTTCCATATGCAAATTTGATAATCACTGTTTGATGCAAATCTCTCCCATAGGAAGCAGCCATGGCTGCTATCACGTGAACACTTGAGAAAGAGGAAAGGAAAGAGCGGGGCTAATGATTTGGAGTTTCCATGTTATCCTTTATTTTAAGAGTTGAACACTTTTTTTTATAATATAAATATCGAACTTTGTCTATCAAGATATTTAATAAAGTATTAATCCAAATTACTTTATACATCTATTTAAGCATCTTAATAAGTATCAAACTTTTTCTATCCTTGAACAATGAGGATATTTTGCAACAAACCGAATTGATGAAATGAAAATTATCACTTATTGTAACATATTTTTGCTAGATATCCTATAATTAAAACTCAAACTAGAATCAGAAATCCAAAATAGTCTGCAATAAAGTAGAGTTAAATGAAACACACATCTTTTAAAAAAATCACTAGTTAAATTAAATACTCCACATTTACAACTTTTCCTTTTATATTTCCCATAAAAGAGAAAAAAAATACTTAATGTCAATGTTAATCATCATTCCAAAAAGATTATCTGCCTTTGCCATGAAAAAGAAACAAGTGCAGAATCACATAGACATTAAGAATGGGGAAAAACAAAGACGTAGTTACATAAAATGAGTAGAATTTTACCATGTGTGCCTGATGAATGTTGTTTGGTTCCATTTGAGCTCCAAGGCGGCACACAGACAAACAAAGAAAAGAAGGTCTGAATTTTTTTCAGCACACAACACACAACTTGTATGTTTTGCCACCTTTTTTTCTCCGCCAACTTTTACTCGCTATATTTGGATTTGGATAATCTCTATTTACTACACTATATATTCCAATTAATTAATAATTAGTACTCCCTCTATTCCATAGTAGTTGAATTTTTGAGGCTTTTTTCATTTGTTCAAAGTTCAAAAGGGTTGTTTTAATTTTTTTCCATATTTGCAATTTCCAAACTTCAAGATGGATGTTTGAATTTTTATCTCATATTTGCCCTTTCCTTTAATGAAGTTTTATATTTTCTTGAAAATAAATTGCACTATTTACAAAGTTATATTTTTTATTTACAAAGGACAATAGTGGAAAATATGATTTAAATTATGTCCTTGATTTTTTTTCTTAATTAGTGTGTATTGCCTCACAAATTCACTTAATAAGGACAAGGGGGAGTATTAGGTTTTGGAAATGATTTGGAGAATAAGTAATTAATGCTAAAATTAAGACACAGAAAAATATATGTGTATCAGTATGACCATAGATTTTCGGAGAAATATTTAACTTTTTAAAGAAATTTAATTTGTACCCACAAGTTCTAAAAACTATTAAAATACTCATAAATTTCGATTTCTATACGAAAAACTATTATTACTACTAATAATTGAAAGTGAAAATTCATAGAGCAAACGAGGATACAATTATATTATATATATATGTGTGTGTGTGTGTGTGTGTGTGTGTGTGTGTGTGTGTGTGTGTGTGTGTGTGTGTGTGTGTGTGTGTGTGTGTGTGTGTGTGTGTGTGTGTGTGTGTTCTAAGACATATCAAGAACACCTAACACATCTGAAAGAATTTTCAGAAATATGTTTAAAAAATGGAATTATTCTGAGCCAGAAAAAGGTAGAAATACATAAAAATGAAATAGAATTCTCCGGAATGATTATTTCAAAGAATGGAATTGAACTCCAAACTCACATCTCGAAGAAGATTGTAGAATTTCCTGATAAATTAACAACTAAGCAGAAAATACAACGATTTCTAGGATGTCTTAATTATGCAGGAGAATTTATTTCAGATCTAGCAAAAAAAAGAAATATACTGCAAAAAATGATAAGAAAATCCAATAGACAAGGATGGACTGAGGAACACACTCAATGTGTTAAAGAATTAAAGGAAGAATATTCGATATTACCAAAACTTGGATTACCAGATGAAAAGGATAATCTAATTTTACAAACAGATGCCTCCGATTATTACTGGGGAGTATTATTACAAATAGATTGATGAAAAAACTTTTGCTCCTGAAGAAGCTCTGTTAGTACTACTTTCTGGTTTCTGAGAGATAATTTTTCCAGCTTTTGCTGAGAATGTGTTTGTTCCTTCTTTCGAAGTAGTAGCATCTTGTGATTTTTCAATTGCTCGGCTTTTTCCTTTGTCATTAGACTTAGATTTCGGCATATCCGTGCTTACCGTCAGGATGTTTTTGGCACTATGTGCTAGTGGGACATCTCCTGCCACTTTGTTGGGAGTAATATTCCCTTGTGGATTTCTGAACAACAAAATGAATGAACTAGATGAATTAGTTTTTCTGTTAGAAGACCTTGATCTTTCAGATCAAAAACTAAAAGTTCTAATGAACAAAGGAGATACAGGAGGACCCCAAGGAAAATTTGAGATAGGGATGGATCAAAATCCATAAAAGAAGAAATCTTGCAACAAGTAGATTTATATATTACCTTAAAATTATGAACTCCTAACTTGAATGTTAAATTACTATAATATCCCTAACTTAGGTTGTGACTTTTTCGATGAGTTGTGACTTTTCTGATAAGTTGTGACTTTTTTCATAGGGTTGTGATTTTTCGATGAGTTGTGACTTTTCCAAAGAGTTGTGAATTTTTCAATAAGTTGTGACTTTTCCAAATGGTTGTGACTTCTTGGAAATGTCATGACTTTTCAGATAAGAAACAAAAAACACTTGTTCATACCCCTTTGTTGACTATAAATAAAGGGGTTTTCTCTTCTTCTTCTTCTTCTTCTTCTTCTTGCATTTTAAATAAAAAATTTCATGTGATTTATTGTCGTTGTGTAAGTTCAAAGTTTAGCGGAATATGATGTACCACTATTTTGATGAAGTAAATTGTTCTATCGTAAGAGGGTATATTTCTTAACCTCGAGAACTTAAGGAAAATAATCTGATGATATAATAATAATTTTTTTGCTTAGATAGTACGTAATGTTTCAATATATGAAGTTAACATAATGTAGTCTAAACTCATTTATTTTTGTTAACAATTTCTCTTGTGATGTAGATATATGCTTCTAAATATCTTTTTCAAAAATTATTAAACTTCTCAAGAGTTAGAGAATTGTCACGATTTATTTTTTAATGCTTAAGACAAATGAATGACTTTATTTATCAATGCTACTTATGTGATTTATATTGTCAGGAAGTTTGCTTCAAAATAGTTATTAGTATATAAACATTGCCTTTTTGTTAATATAAACATTAATTGCCCTTTTGTTTTATTGATTTACTATTTCTTAATATTTAAGTATTTTCGACGAAGAAAAATTTATATGACTTGTAATAACACCAGTTGAAGTTTGTATTAGTTTAATTTTTATTGTAGTCTAAATTCATTTGTTATTGTTAACAATTTCTCTTGTAATGTAGATATATGTTTCTCAATATCTTTTTTCAAAATTATTCACTTCTCAAGAGTTAGAGAATTGTCACGATTTGTTTTTCTGAATCATTTAAAATTTATACGAATGTGAAAATATGTGAATATAAATGAATCATTTAAAATTTATCATAAACATTTTCATTTTGTCCCTACACTAAATTAAAATCTAATAACTATAAAAAAATAGTAACATTAATTAAAAGTCCTATTTATTTATGTAAGTATAAAATTTATTAGAAATTCATCTATAATTCTTTAGTTATAACATTATAAATTATCTTAGTTATTACTAATTATTGCAAATGTTATTCACACTCTTTTACACTCTTTAGTTATAATATTATGAATTCACATAGTTATTGCATTAATTATTTCTATCTTTCATCTTTGCTTATATTAACTTTTGACTAATAATTTTTCATATTATTATACCGCCTCTATATATGTGATAACACCGTGTTGTTATTTTTCCTTGACGAATCATGCTTGGTTGAATAAATTGAAAATTGTTTACAAGTATATAAACTATATCTTTGTTGGATGTAAGATAAACATGTGATTATATATATGATTTCACAGATATAATATACTCTTTAATTTTAGTTTTTAGTTTTTTTGGTAAAAAAAAAAGGAAACCTCTCTCAGTTAACTATGGACAGTCAGATAACTATCTTTGATTTATGTACACAATCAATCGAAAAGTCAAATGTGAGAGCCAACAAAAAGAACGACATCATTATGTTATAACTTATAAAATAAAAATTACAAAAATAGTTCTAAAAAATAAAATGATGTTGTTCTCCACATGTTCATATGACATCGAAACAAATTAAGTGGAATACACGTGCAAAACACATCTGGATATATGATAAGAAAAATACACAACAAATATCATCTACAAGGTAATATTACCGAGATACGACTAATTACATGATTGAACCTCATCAAATTAAAATAAATATATACATTATTGAATTTAACTAATAAAATTTTTCATTGACCAACTTTATAGGTTCGTGTGAATAAGAAATATATATGATGATCCACATTGAACATTCACAAAAGAATTTGCAATATTATTTTGTGCAAAGCTTATTATTCAAATCTTCGCTTAAATTTTCTGAATTTATAATCACGTGCAACGTACCTGTCGAAAAACTAGTATATATATATCTATATAATTTACAACAAACTATGACTGAAATTCAGTCTAAAACTATAAATGATGGATATTTTTTTATAAAATGAAACAGTTAGGTATACTTTTTAAATTTTAAATTTTTTCCAACTAATAGAATTTGGCCCAAATATTAGTTTTTTCTAGTATTTGGGAATATGACATATTTTTCAAAAGTATTTGTCAAATAATGACAAATTGTATGGTCAAACACTATTTTCTAAGTTTTTTCCAGATATTGTTGAAAATATTTGTGGCCAAACGGCACTGTCAATACCTTTGTAAGTCTCAAAAAAATAGATAAAAGTTGATTCATATTTGACGTTTTTAGCTCCAAATGTGAGGAGTTTATGTATTTATTCTTTATGTTAGAGTAAAATTATTGTTGCTTCATATGGTTAAGAAGTCCACGTCAAAACTTCATTATGAGGAAAAAGTTAGGGTGTGTCTGGTATTAAGGAAAATATACTCCACGAAAAATATTTTCTTAAAAGTTCATGCATGTAATTTGTCATATCAATAATTTCACAAAATAGTCTTCATATACTGTCTGTAACACCCCGTATTCGAAACAGACCAAAAAAAATGCAGATTTCGAGAAGTTGCAGGTGCAACTTACGGTCACCATCCATGGACCGTAGGTCAGACCACGGCCCGTGCTGATGGTCCGTGGTTCACCACTGCAACCCCTCCCAGACTCAGTCAGAAAATTTGGCTAAGTGTTGACCCACGGCCGGACTTACGGTCCGTAGGTCAGGTCACGGACCGTAGTTCGTGTCCGTGGATCGATGCCCCAAAAGCCCAGCTTCAGTCCCAATTGACGATTGACCAGTATGAACCGTCAATCGATCCACGATCCGTAGGTCTGACCGTAGATGAGGGTCAGCAGGCAGTTAGTTGAAAATTTTTTGATGGGTCAACTTCAGATGGTCATAAATTTTAGCACAAAAGGAATTGTGTGTCCCATTACCTATGGTATGATAGATAATTGAATTATCTTTCCAACTCCACTGAGTTTGCTAAATTCCGACCTCCGAGTAAAAAGTTATGCTCGTTTTAGTGAAGGCCTATCGAGCAGGCTTGACTTACGGATGCAATCTACGGACCGTAGATTGACCTACGGCCCGTAGGTTGACCTACGGCCCGTAGGTCCAATCCGTAGGTCACTCCGACAGCAGTTAATTCAGGGGTCTTTTGATCTTTTCCTATTTCGTTTAACCCCTAAGATACGTCATTTAAACCCTAAATCATGAGGTTTTAATCAGTTTAAGCCTAGAAACATAACTAGAACTTATCCAAGTCAATTCATTAATCAAAATCTTAGAAAATTAGAATCAAGAGAGGAGA